>CAUYON010122949.1:0-10387 GCA_963573935.1 Arctocebus calabarensis | reverse complement strand
GTGCAATCATGGGGCACAATGTGCTGACATTATATACAATCTGAAATATTTTCATTGAACTATTTAACATAGCCTTCATGGCCTTTTAATCACTATATGAAGACACACTTTCCAAATTCTTATTGATCAGGTATCAATTCTCCTGATTAAAAACCAATCTAAGGATGGGTTCCTGTTGACTTATTTACAGGATAAATTTCAGGCTTCTTAGAATGGCACTTAAAGCATTTGGAGGCAGCTTTGCTCATCTCCCAGGGCTTTATTCCTCCCCTCTTTCCCGAGGGAGCCTTCACTCCTAAGCTCTATAACCACAGAATTATTGGATAGGCATAGAACGTACCTTGGGATATTATATCTCTAGGCTATGTTGTTCCTTCCACCTAGAATGTCCTTCCCACCTTCTCTGCCTGGGATATTTTTTCAAACACTCCACTGAAGCCTTCCTTTCCCCACCCACTGTCCTTCACTGGGTGAATTACTTGCTTCTCAGTCTTCATGCCCATTACCATGTGAACACACTTTCAGTGTACAGTTGTCATTCTATCCCACGTGTATTTCCATTTCTCCCCTATTGGATCCTTTATGCCTGAAATGCAGAGATCCTGGCCTATTCTTCCCTGAACCCACAGCAGCTGCCATTGGAGATAAATGATGTACAATTATAGCCATGCTTTCTAGAAAGTTTGACTAGTGATTTCCATAGAGTTCTCTAGGAACTACCAACATGCTACCTCTCCCCCCCCAAGAGGTCAATTATTATTTTTTTAAAGTTTCTTTATTTCAAAGACTTGACAGAGCTTAACTTAGATATTGAAAAAGGCGATAGACAGCAATTCCTAAATGCCAATGATCCCAGAACATATCCAGAACCAGTGATACATGGCTGCTTACAGAAACCACTGATCTAGACAAAAATCCACATTTTATACATGAAAAAAATACAGCCCAGGTCCGCAAAACTGGCTGGTGGCCCATCTCCTTCTAGAAATGAGGTCACATTTATCAGATCAGTATTCTGTCTACTGGCATTAACTATCTCTTGAGCAAGAACATGAGTCTTTACCACCTTAGACCCTGAGATGTTGTTGTAGAATAGATCGTTTAACAGTGGGGGAGAGGGGGTCGGAGAATGTCAGTAATACATCTTAGACCCCATGAAAGACTAAGCCAAGAAGAGGGGGCAGTCGAGAGTAGGATATCATTACAAGAAATGATTCCCTAAGGGGAAGAGAAGAAAGAAAGTCTTGATACATTTACATAAAGTTTTCCTAGTGAGGCCATCACACTGATTAGTATTACTCATAGCAATGTCCAAGGCAAAGCTGGGTAAGATTAGTCAGGACAAATTTGACTAATCAGGAAACCCCCCCATGAGTTAGTCATCATTGAAACTTGATTTCAATCAGAGTTTGGGAACCCTGACAGGGAAAAGAGAGAAAAAGAGATTCTTGATGCTCATGGTAGAGGAAAGCGCATGAATAGAACCCTCAGGTGCCCTAAATAAAATAATGGCATTTTCTCTAGGTCATTGAGAAAATCAGGACTACATTTGAGACTTGAACCAGAAGACAGGCCTAGGTAAATTGTTCATGTTTTCATCATAGTAACATCTTTCCTTTCATAAGTTACTCAAAAACTTACTTAACAATTATATTTGATGCCTCCTATATTCCAGGCATGATGCTAGAAGCTGGAGACACAGAAGTTTACAAAACAAAATCAAATCTCTGACTTCCGGAGCTAACAGTGTAATTAATAAACAGATCACTCCCTCTTTGCGTTCTTGTTTCCAAAATCTTGTAACCCAATATACTTGTCAGTGGGGCAGGTAGTGAAAAAGGAAACCACTTGATTTAGAGGAAAGATTATTTTCTCTCTTCTCTTATCCCATTACTGCTGCCACTCTATAAGATATGCTTTATTTTAATGACATTGTGAAAATTCAATTCATTTTCTCAAGGCTAGTAGCAGCAATAAAAAACATTGCTGGAATTTATCTTCCTTATGGCTGTATTTAGGGTTGGGTATATAAGGGTGTGAGAAAATGCACTCTAAGCAATTAAAGAGAATGCTCCAGTATTCTTTAGCACATCTTATTTTGAAAAACTCTTTTTTCTTATTTTTGGAAAGCTGGACTTGCTCACTTGTGGGTTTCATGGTCTCTTTCACAGAGCAGAGCCTTGGCTCATGCTGTGCTCTAGCCCGACTCTCACCTTCCCCAAACCAACATCCTTCTCCTGCTTTCCTGAAAGTCCATCTCTCCACGCCTCCTACCCTGCACACATAGGGATCCTGGTTCACAGAAACCTGATAGACTCAAATAGAATCTACCTGCTCAATCGGATGTCCCCCCTAAGAAAGGTGAATGGGCCACACCCCACCCCAGAAAAGGAATGTATCAACCCCTACCCTTCCCACCTTTAAAACCCCCATTCACTATTACCCATATGCTGATTTCCTTATGGGACTCAGTTGGCCCTCACTGGGGTGGAAATAAAAGTTGATGTTGCCCGCATAGAACCTAGATTCTGTTTTCCTCTCATTTCACATCTCACAATGATTTTTATTTTGGTCTTTGACCTCTCATTTTGGCATCGTGACTCAGATCTGGAAGAAGCCCTCTTTGGAGAGTCAAAATACACCCCTCTGGACCCAACTAGATGGCCTCTTGTTCCAACAAGACTAAGGAGAACAGAAGGACCCCTCCAACCCCCACCCCAAATTCATCCATTTATTGGTGAGATAAGCATTTGTCTTTTCTGAACCTTTTTACTTGTCTTTCCATTCCCCACTCTAACTCCTCTTCTCCTCCCCCTCCTTCTCTGGGGCTCTTACACAGTGGTATATAACCCCTCTCTAAGTTTTTTTTTTTTTTATTCTGGTGGTCTGTGCCTAACCCCAGCGAGCCAGACTCACCCATTCAGTGGCTCGTGTTCGGGGATGCCAACCTGTGGGCCTGGGCCACTCCTCCAGCTGGTTAACCCCAGTCTCGCTTTTTCAGGCTGGTTTCACACGGGGAGGCCTACTACCTCCCTGATCCCAGCCTTGGCCACCTATGGGTTCTCTTTACATTCTCTCTTTAACCTTATTTATTTTTTCCAGTTTCTGATATGAGAACCACCCAGGCATGGATTCCCTCTTGTTCATCTTGAAGCTGCCTTCAACGTACCTCAAGCCTGTAAAGTTCTATCCTGACCTTAAACCTAAACACCTCATCTTCTTCTGTAATCCTGCCTGGATTACAGATTAGGTGATGGTTCTCAATGGCCCGAAAACGGCACCTTTGACCTCTCAGTCCTCACTCATCTCAATAATTACTGTCAGACTCAGGCAAATGGTCAGAGATTCCTACATCCAGGCCTTTCTCCTCCTTCCCAACCTCATTCCTCCCTGCAGAATTCCACCTCATCCCCTCTCTCCACTGCCCCCCACCAGCTCGCTGCCACTTGTGGTAGAGAAAAAAAAATGGCAAAACCAGGAGAGAAAAGGAACCCAGAACCCCAAAACTTCCTCTAGAGCCCTCAGCCTCCCCTGCCCCCCAGTGAGAACTCATTGATGTGGCCTTCAAGGTGCAGCAGAGCTTCTTAGAGCTCCAGATATTGGCTTCTGCCATTAGACAAAACCCTGCTACTTCTTCAAACTCCTCTAGGCATTCCAAAGAAAGGAAATCTCCCCCAGGACCATGTTTAAATGCAGTAGGCTGAGACCCTGAGTAAAGAAGTGCCCCAATTCAAATCTTCCCTGCAAACCATGTCCAGCCCGTGGACGTCATCACAGGAACGTCATCACAGCCCAAGTCTGTCTGAAGATCTGGTTTTGCAGTCACTCCCAGCACCTAGCAAAACTTCCCAACCTCCTGAGCCTAGCTAAGAAAAACTGGTGATCCCCAGAAAATCAGGATTCCTACTGGATGCTGTCCTGGAAAACTAAACTCCGGGTACTTTTGCTAGTGGAAGGTAAGCCAATCTCTTTTCTAATAAACATAGGACCAACTTTTTCCACACTGCTGTCTTACAAAGGTCCTCTAAAACAAACAGAGATTTCAGTGGTGGGAATTAATGGTAATTTACTATGCCTTCAGGATACTCCACCCTCATGGTGCTGGAATCATGGCCTCCTTGGTTATGTTAAGGCCACTAATTATGATTTTCTTATTCTCAGTAATTCCCCATCTCTTCTCCTGATTTATTGACCAGGCAGTCACCTGGAAAACAACTGCTCATATCCTTGCCCTACATGGATATCAACCAGTTCAGGCTGAAAACTCAAGAGTGATCCTGTAAACATTACTCCCTTCCTCCTCTCCATTTTCCTTTCCCTTACAAGAAGCCCATGCCGCCCCTCATTCTGCAGGAAGCAATCAAAGAGATACACGCCCATCATCCCACCTTCTTATAATAGATTAAAAAGATGGAGAGGACAGAGTCAAATAGAGCAGACCCCTCAAATGGAATGTCCCACCCTTCCGACCTTTAAAACCCTCATTCACCATTACCCACGTGCTGATTTCCTTCTCAAACTCAGCTCGCCCTTACCAGAGTGGAAATAAAAGCCGATATTGCCCATACAGAACCTGGATTCCATTTTCCTTTCATTTTGTGTCTGAGAATGATTTTTATTTCTGTCTTTGACCTTTCAAAACCCTTTTGTGTATTCCCACTGGAGACGGGAAGCATCTCGTATAAGGGTGGTTCATCTCCTTTCTTTGCAAGACAAAGAAAAACAACAATCTCTACTTGGGTATTAATTCAGAAAAAAAGTGTGGCTTTCTTAGACATGTCCCTGTGAAGCAGCAATATGCTGTTCATTCTTCTTCTTCTATAGATATTTTTATTTCAAACTATTCATGATTTGCACCTGGACATAAAGATACTAGTCACATAGGTGACATAAAGAAAAGTATAAAAAATGTGCATGAGAAAAATTAGACTTTAGAAAGATCATCATAATATTTTTTATGTGTTCAGGTGAAGGAGGAGGCAAAATGGTTCCGTGACTGACGATGGAATTTATGCTCATGGCACATTGGAGATGCCTATATATTTTTATTGGGTTTATATTCCTTTTGTTCTTACTGCAAATTAAGAAAGAGGCAGCAGCTGGGCAGGCTCCAGGATCAGGTCCTTTTGGGAACTCCTGAAGCTCAGCTTTGCCAGTCTTTCCTGGGGTCATTTACTTCTTAGGAAGGATTCACCGTAAATGCTCTCATAGGAAACAATGTCCATTTCTTAGTTTACCACAAGAAATGCACCAATCAAATCACCCAGCATAAGGGAGTAGCTGATCAGAAAATCCTCTCACGTGCCTGATCTCCTGGTCCATTCCTATAGATTTTACCAGTTGACTTCTCAGAGGTTAATCTTATTTTACTTCTTCCTAAATAAAGCCTTATAGCCACCTACAGAATACTTTACAAGACAAATGAAGACTACAAAAGGGCTTTGTAATCCCCAGCCCCAGATTTTTGTGCCGAGGACTTACCTGGTGGTTTGCTTTTCAAGTTTACAGTTTAAACACAAACCTGTTTCCCTGTGAGTTCCCTCTGAATCAGCCCTTTGTTTGGTCACCTTGCAGGGAGCACATTCACTGCTCCACATGATCAGCCTCCAGGCCAACAGTGAGTAAGAGGCAGGAAGTGAGTGGAGGCCACTGGCACGGAGGAAAAAAGTACAATACTAAAAAATGAATAGGGAGAGATGTTTAACGTCTATATCAGACACCAGCTTCTCCAATGGAAGGAGCCAAGAAAATGTTACACTGAATTTGGATTTAACACAGGCTTGTCCCAAGACTGATCTGAAGTAAACAGACATTTCACACATAATGCTCATTAGAATCTCACACGTGACTAATCCCTAATTAAAAAGATTTATTCAGCCTCACACAGTGGGAATGTATTGAATGGCTATTCTGATTCCCAGAGAAAAATAAAGTAACAGGAAGTCTTTGGAAAAGGTTATTTCTGAGGAGATCCCAAAGCCCCCATTCACACCTTTGTAAGAAGTAAGAAAACATGTCTCAAGTACACTCAGGTAGAAAATAACTCGCACTCTGCTTGGAATGAACTTTTTTTTAACCACAAAGCAATCTCATTTAGGTTTTCCTTTGACCTTTGTGTGAGAAGAAAAACAAAAGAAAAGGATATCACCGGAAACCCGTGACTGAGCACCTCACCTGTCTCCCCAAAGGAGAGCACAATGGCCCAACTGCATTGTTCTCACTGCCACGCCAGTAAATGGCCCACCCCAAGGTCTTTAAGAACACGGCATTCAAATGCAGTCCTTCTGGAAACCAAGCATGGAATACAGTACATCTCCTAGAATTCTTTTTTGATTCCTGTTTCAATTTCTGATCAGGTATTAATGAGGGGAGTCCAACCTTTTTTTCTCTGCTGCACATTGGAAGAATAAGATAGCCATGCTTAAATACATACACACTAAGGCAAGCTGATTAGAGAAAAAAAATTTAGTGCATATTTCTTCTGATCTCTGATGTCACAGAGAAGCAAACAAAGGCCTCACAAAATCAGCACTCTGGCCCCAGTAGGCCACAGATGGGGTGCTCCTACATTTAAAGCATTCTTCCCTGACCTCCCCAGTAATTCTCTTAGTTATTAACACCCAGATTGATTTTCTTCATCTGCAGGCTGACCCTGTGAGGAAGTCAGAATTTTTAAAAGTATTCTACCCTTAGGGGTCACTCAAGTGCCTATTGGTTAAAAAAAAAGCCTGGGGGGGGGGACAGCACCTGTGGCTCATCGAGTAGGGCACCAGCCCCATATACCGAAGGTGACAGGTTCAAACCCGGCCTCCGCCAAACTGCAAAACAGAAAAATAGCCGGATGTTGTGGCGGGTGCCTATAGTCCCAGCTACTCGGGAGGCTGAGGCAAGAGACTCACCTAAGCCCAGGCGTTGGAGGTTGCTGTGAGCTGTGTGATGCCACGGCACTCTACCAAGGGCGATCAAGTGAGACTCTGTCTCCACAAAAAAAAAAAAAAAGCCTGGGGGTTGTTTTGCTTTACACTGATGCATGTTGATCTTTAATTTTGTCTACACTAATCATTAAATTTTCAGAAAATATTCCAAAGGTGATCTTACTGGTTTGAATCGTTTTTCATATTGTGGAAAGGACTCCAGCTCTTTGTCCATACTAATTTATTTCCACCATATTCTCACTCTAGGCTTCCGAGAGCTGGGGATCAGTGTCCATGCTCCCCCTCCCTCCTCCCTGCTCCCCCTGCTTTCCAGAGTACAAGTGTGAAGGGGCAGTGTCCAGCCAGAAGGGGTGGCCCAGCCAAGGCCCTTCAGAAAGGAACGTGCAGCTCTGGGAACACATTCCAGGATTTCTAGCTACCAGCACAGAACCTGACGTATAAGAAGCATCAGCCAGACATTTCAAGCTTCATCGCTGTATTCTCAGCCAACCCCCTCAGGAGACTTCTGAGAAGGAAGCAGTCCATAAAGAATTCTCAGCACAATAAAAGATTATGTCACTCCCAGGCTTCAAACCCTCTAATGGATCTCCATCACATTCAGGAAAGAGCCCAAAGCCACACAAGATGGGCCCTCCGCTGCCTGGTTGCTCTCCACCCACTCCACCCGCTTCTCCCTCACTCAGGCTGTGCCAGCCACAGCCGACAGCTTCCCTGTCCTTGAACTTGCTGAGTGAGCTCCTCACGCAGGGCCTCCTCAGTCTTCTCTCCCCTCCAGATGCTCTTCATCTGCAGAGAAGGATGACTCAGCCTCTCTACTCATTGCATTCATGTCTGTTTATATGTTCCTGGCTTTCCTACTTCCTTTCTGGAATGTCAAGTTCAGGACATCAGGGGCAGTCTCTGAGCTCTTCACTGCTGTATCCCCAGAGCCTGGAATATAGTAGGGCTCAGTAAACGTCCCTTCTCTAAATGACTGGATAGCAAGTTATCCTAATATACGGATCTATTTTTGCATTCCTACTCCCTGGCAGAGTACCAGATTAGTAGATTATAACCATATTGTGTGCTGGGATATGGCATTGCAAAGGATGATTAAAAGTC
This sequence comes from Arctocebus calabarensis, assembly GCA_963573935.1. Classification (NCBI taxonomy): domain Eukaryota; kingdom Metazoa; phylum Chordata; class Mammalia; order Primates; family Lorisidae; genus Arctocebus; species Arctocebus calabarensis. The sequence continues at coordinate 2,351 of CAUYON010122949.1, read as the reverse complement.
CACAGCACCCATAGAGGACTTCATCCAGGTACTTGAGATAGCAAATGCACAAATCAATATGCAAGAAAACACTAAGAAGAGAAAAATAGCAAAATCCTGTGCATCAAGGTAAGTGAGGGAACTATGATGCTCCACATTAGACAAAACTCTGACAAGGTGACATTTGAGCGGAGTCCTGACTTATAATGCACAGTCATGCTGAGAGCTAGGATAAGAGCGTCCAGATAGACAAGGTAATGGAGCACAGAAAGGCTCTCGGGAACGGACACTCCGCATGCTAGAGAGAGAAGGGAGCGTAAGAATCAGGAGAGCGTCGCGTGGTGCAGTTCAGAGAGGGGGCTCTTCAAGCCAGGTCTCCTAAGGAGCTGTAAGGGCGGGAGAAGAGAATGAGGTTCACGCAAACGGCATTGGAAGCAGGTGCAGGTTTAAGGCGATGGAGCAGCAGGACCAGTGTTGCAGGCAGAGATGATGGTAGCTGGTCTAGGGTGCTGGTGGTGTGGAGAAGGGACTAGACGCGGGTCTTGCCGTAGAGGTGAAATCGACACTGAGGGGAAGGGAAGGAGAGAAACACCTATGCCACCCAGATTTTAACTTGAACAACTAGCTTGGGTGTGATGCCACCACGACAGAAGACACCTGGGAGAGAAGAAAGGTTCTGTTCCAAGCATCCTAGATCTGAGTTGCCTGTCAGATACCCTAGTACAGATGTCAGGGGGGAAGTTCAATGCATGAAAACGGAATTCAAGAAAAATCGCAGGGCTAAAGATAGAGATTTGGGTATTCTTGCGACGTAGAGCAAGAATTTAAAAGCAAAGTACTGGATAAAATCACCTAAGAAGAAGGCATGGATGGATAACGTAAGAATGCTGACCCCGTCTGCGCCCAGAGCACACCAGAATTTAAAGCTGGAGAAAGGTAGAGTAAACACAGTGCTGAGAAGCCGCTAACAGTGAGTTAAGAGAAAACTAGCAGGGTGGTATCCAGAAAGCCAGAAAAAGAAAGTGTCTCAGGAGGACAGGAGCAGCTGCCAAGAGCTGCGGGGAAGCTTGGTAAGATGAGACTCCCAGTCCCACTGGTGTTGGCAGCATGGGACAGCTGCGGCCTTGGACGGAGGCCTGTGTTAGTCACACGGTGGGGACAGAGCCCAGATGGAAAGAGTTGAAGAAGGAATGAGAAGTATGACAGTGAAATGATTCATTTTAGACAATTATTTCAAGTTTTGCTATAAAAGAATGTACTCAATATATGGAAGGGATAACACGGGTTTATATAGCTCCACCCCTCCGTGGGGATTTCAGGGGCATGGAAGTTCGTTCTAATATAGAATGGATTTAAAAGTTTCTTACTGCGTTGAAAATTAAGATTATGATGTATCATGTGGAATTAAACTCTCCATTAAGTCAATGAAAGCCTATAGAAAATGATACATTCAGGTCACAGCTAAGTAAATTGTAATGTATAGAAATATAAAGTTTCTTGGATAATGACTTCCTACAGGTTTTTGGTGAAAATCTCTCAAATGCTACAGCAACTAGGAAATGTACCTTACCTAATAGATGTTAATAAGAAACATTGAATATCTTTTTTTCTTTGTTCTGTCAGATGTTTTTCTTGCTCCTGGAAGGAAACAAAGCAGAGAGCATTCCCCAGTCATTTTCACCTACTCAACACCAATAGGTAAACTCCAAAAAACCCCACACAAATTGAATCTTTCCTTCACCCTGCATGTATCACCCACCCCAACTAGCAATATCTATCAGAGTTGAGCACTAATCATATTCGTGGCACTCTTGTAATCCTCATGAAAACCAATGATGTGGGTCTTCATATCCTCATTTTGCAGATTAGGAAACTGGAGATCAGAGGATTTAATGAATCTAACCAAGATTATACATCCATACAAGTGATCGAATCGAGATTTAAATCAGAATTGGTGGAGATCCACCTGTGCTGAGTGCTCCTCCCAGCATGCATGTAGGCAAAGCTACATGGTATCTCTCTTCTTGGAGCCACCATATGCATTCCTATTTATTCCCATTCATCTAATGTTTTCTATCCCCTCAAGTCTCAACTCAATTCCCATCTCCTTCTTACTAAGGTGAGACTAAGCCAGAAAGCTTAGTCCCATGTTCCAATAATCAGTGGTTCCACTGAAAATCTGATGGTGTTACTTGTCCTTTTTTATTTTTTTCAAAGTCTCAAAAAATAGACAACTAATATTTATAAATAAAAATAGAAGATAATTTCAGAAACATATCATGACAAATCTTATAGGCAATAGAAAAAGAAGATATACTTCAAATGCATTCTACTTCATCTGGATATAGCTGATATTAAAATTGGAAAAAAAA
>CAUYON010122944.1:0-19889 GCA_963573935.1 Arctocebus calabarensis | reverse complement strand
TGAGGGGCTGGTCTGCGAGGTGCCTGGTGCATCCGTAGTGAATGAGGGGCTGGTCTGCGAGGTGCCTGTGCATCCGTAGTGAATGGGGCTGGCCTGGGAGCTGCCTGGTGCATCCGTAGTGAATGGGGGCCGGCCTGGGAGCTGCCTGGGGCATCCGTAGTGAATGGGACCGGCCTGCGAGGTGCCTGTGCATCCGTAGTGAATGAGGGGCTGGTCTGCGAGGTGCCTGGTGCATCCGTAGTGAATGGGGCTGGCCTGGGAGCTGCCTGGCGCATCCGTAGTGAATTGCTTCTTCCTTCCTCTTCCCCTTTCTGTTTTGCATATATACCACTCAGGGTGATCTCGGCTGAGTTACCCACAGGCAGATGAAAAGGGTATTTGTGTTCCTCGGGGCTCTTGTTGAAGCACTCACATACTTTCGTTAGTTTTCATTGTTTATGGGGTTTCTGCTCTGTGTAAACCCCCGTGATAGGCAGAAAAGGGGCGTGAGAAGCAGACCCCATCCTGAAAGCGGGGCTGGAGGCAGCCACACGAGGAAGGACAGGGAGGGCAGGCGAGATGTGCGGTGAGGACATGGGCAGCCGCCTCCAGGGGACCACTGGGCACCTGTCCCGGAGAGCACGGCCTTCGATCTGAACCAGAGACCACTGGGTGCAAATTCCAGGGGAACGGGTTTCCACTCGGTCTAGAACAAACATCATGCACCCCTCAGCTTGATGCACTGAAAACCGTCCCTTAAGTAGCGTCTCTGTCCTAAGTGCATAATCTGAGCCTCACCACGAGGAACAAAAATGGCCAAAATAAGGGACATTCTACAAACTCAGCATTCATCAAAAATGTATGGACCCGAAGGACAGAGCGAGGCTGAGGAGCTAGAGATGAAAGATAACGTGATCTGGCAACTGAAAGCCACTTGCGATTCTGGATCGTGTCCTGATGGAGCCACAGAACCCCTCTCTAAAGAGATTATGGTGGAGCCAGTCGGGGACGTTGAGTGCAGATTGTCTGGGAAGCCGCAGGCTCACATTCCTGTTACATTGCCTGAATATGATAATTTGATGGTAGCTATATAAGAGAATATCCTGGCTCTTGGAGGTAAAGGGCCAAAACACCCACAACTTCACTCTTCAAATGAGTTAGCAAGAATAACAATAATGATGGTGTCTACTGAGTGAAAGAAGAAGAGAGAGACGCAGCAAAGGCAGCGAGATATTAACAATCAGTGAATCTGACTGTGTATGGAGTTCATGGTATTTTTCTTGCAACTTCTCTGTAAGGTTGAAATGTTTTCCAAATAAGTTTTAAAAATCTGTTTTAGTATGAAAGTCAGGGGCAAAGTCATGGGGGCTGGAGTGACATAATAAAAATAATATTTAGGGCGGTGCCTGTGGCTCATCGAGTAGGGCGCCGGCCCCATATACTGAAGGTGGCCGGTTCAAACCAAGCCTTGGCTGAACTGCAAAACAGGAAAATAGCCGGGCGTTGTGGTGGGCGCCTGGTGGTCCCAGCTACTCGGGAGGCTGAAGCAAGAGAATGGCTTAAGCCCAGGAGTTGGAGGTTGCTGTGAGCTGTGTGACGCCACGGCACTCTACCGAGGGCGATAAAGTGAAACTCTGTCTCTAAAAAAAAAAAGTAATATTTAGCACACATGGTGTTTTCAGTGAGTCAGGCACCTTTACCTATCAAGTTGTCTAGTTATCACAGCCACCCTCTGAGGTAGGTATGATATTGTCAAACCCATATTATAGATGGGACAAGTTTGGCTTCAAGAAGTTAAGTCTCTTGGCTCGCGCCTGTGGCTCAACGGGCTAAGGCGCCAGCCACGTACACCTGAGCTGGCGAGTTCAAATCCAGCCCACACCCAACAAACAACAATGACGGCTGCAACCAAAAAATGGCTGGGCGTTGTGGCGGGCGCCTGTAGTCCCAGGTACTTGGGAGGCGGAGGCAAGAGACTCGCTTGAGCCCAGGAATTGGAGGTTGCTGTGAGCTGTGATGTCACAGCACTCTACCCAGGGCGACAGCTTGTGGCTCTGTCTCAAAAAAATTTTTTTTTCTTTAAGAAGTTAAGTCTCTTAACTCACCAAGATCTCACAGCTAGTAAATTAAAGAGCTGGGATTCGAACCTGGAAAGGTTGTCTCCAAGAGCACACTCTTGTGTGGATTGAGCTCTGTGATGACTAAAGCCAAGATGCTAGAATCAGACTGCCTGGGTCCAATTCCCACATTCACCATGCTACCAGCTTCAGTCGTGCAAAGTGTTTTTAATAAATGAGGGTTATAAGAGCACTTACCGCAGAGGGTTGTTCTGTAGTTAAATGAGGTAGAGCATATTAAGGGCTTAAAACAGTACTTGGACCTTAACAAGTATTACATGTAGAACCTTCTGGAACCTGGGGCCAAATAGATGTTTGTGTGGGCAACTGAGAGCAATTGAACAGAAATGAATGATTATTGAAGCAGGGGCAAGTCTGAGACCGTGACGTCACTATGTGCAAACCTGTATACAGCAGGCCTGGCATTCTATAGGAAGACCAAAAAACACTGCTGTGCATTCTGGAGTTCTCACTCTCTGCAATTTCTAAGTCTTTTCTTAGATTTTACAGCAAATTCCATAGCCAGAAAAGTCATCTGCACGGAATCTCAAAGGGAGCCAATTATCCAGTAAACAAAATAACCCCTACATCGACCTGAGCTCCCTAGAATATTAAGGTCTCTCTCTCTCTCTCTCTCTCTCTCTCTCTTTCTCTCTGTCTCTCCACACACACACACACACACACACACACACACACACCCATCCAGGGTCTGAATGCCCCTGCAGGGTAGACCTCTGCCTGGCCTGGGTCACCACCCATCACTCTGGGAAGCTGTTCTCTTGGGCGAAGACCCAGTTCCCAGGAGTTCCTGTGACAACCGCCCAGAGGACAGAACAGGAACTCTTCTGTTTAAAAGCAGATAGGTCCAGTGGGCTATCTTTGACCACAGCTGTTCCTTTAGGGATAGAAAAAGCTGAAATTGGAAATTATTTATGGAATGAGAGTCAATAGGCAGTGGGTAGGAAATTTAGGTCAAGGTGTTCACAAAAAGAAGAGAGGGCTGGCTTGGCGCCTGTGGCTCAACGGGCTAAGGCGCCAGCCATGTACATCTGAGCTGGTGGGTTCGAATCCAGCCTGGGCCCGCCAAACAACAAAGACGGCTGCAACCAAAAAATGGCCGGGCGTTGTGGCGGGAGCCTGTGGTCCCAGCTACTTGGGAGGCAGAGGCAAGAGACCCGCTTGAGCCCAGGAATTGGAGGTTGCTGTGAGCTGTGATGCCACAGCACTCTACCCTGGGTGACAGCTTGCGGCTCTTTCTAAAAAAAAAAAAAAAAAAAGAAGAGAGGGCTGGAAAATCTGAAAACAGCTTTTGCAAGCCCATCACCCAAACCAGTGCAAACATGACTGGGGACAGGTTAGAGGAAAGAGACCAGGAATTTGGGCCTTTTTGGCGCAACTGGCTTAGTCAAGTGGGAATGTTTCTAGTTTCTCTTCAGAGACTGGCTAGGCTGGACAGGAGACCAGGCTTTCTGTCCAGCAATTTGGGGGAGGACAACTGGAGAAGGAGAAGGACTCAGATATTCCAAAAAGGAGACGGAACTTTGAAAAAGAGGACTCAGGCAATGAGAGTCTTGGGTCCCATTAAGTGTGCATTTAAATTATTTTTCGGGGATTACCGATGAAATGCGTAATGTCCTCTGGGATTTGACATAACACTGTTTAGTTTAAATTTAACAATATATTCTTAGCTGTCCCATGCACCACTGCCCATGGACTGTAACCTGAACCTTTTCTGGATTCTTAAGGTTGTTAAAGCGGATGATCAAACTTGTATAAACAACCCCACCAGGGTGAAAAAACCACTGGCCCAGCTTCCTACTGAAGGTGCATTTATACTAACCTTTATGGTCAAACGCACAATCACACCCCAGTATGTTATTGGAGTGCTTGTGTGAAAAGAGAATGTTTTGCTGAGAAGCCCGAATGACCTGAAAGGAAGTTGCTCAATCTAAGTGGAAACCAAACCCTAGCTTTGGGTTTCCTTGGGAAATTTTGCAGTAACTGCTTCTCTATCATCAGTGAGCTTGGGCCTGACCTAGTCCTTAGCCCAGACCCAGCTATAGTCCTGTGTAGACATCACAGTGCATAGACCCAACTTTTTTTTTTTTTTTTTGTAGAGACAGAGTCTCACTCTGTCACCCTTGGTAGAGTGCTACGGAGTCACAGCTCACAGCAACCTCTAACTATTGGGCTTAGGTGATTCTCTTGCCTCAGCCTCCCAAGTAGCTGGGACTACAGGCACCCGCCACAGCATCTGGCTAATTTTTGATGCAGTTCAGCCGGGGCCGGGTTTGAACCTGCAGCCCTCGGTATATGGGGCCAGCGCCCTACTCGCTGAGCCACAGGCGCTGCCCCCAGACCCAACTTTTTGAGCCCAGCCCATAACTGTGGAGTCAACACCCACTGCTGAGTCCTCAGGTCACACTTTCATAACCCTGCCTGCCCTCACTGCTCTTCCGACCCTTGGTCCCACATTCCTATCCTCTTATGGCCACTAGGATTCTCTTGCTAAAAAGCTGTCTTCCCTCGGCTTTAAGATGCAGGCAACCCAGTGAGTGCCGGATAAGTCTAGATTCCTTTGCAGGCCCTTCAAAGCCTGGCAATCATGTCTTTTTCCGCTCTAGTGCCCTTGGCTCCAGGGTAACATCCCCACAGCTCCTTCTGAACACCATGTGCGTGACCCTCCAGGCCTTTCCGGCTCTGTCCCTTTGTGCAGTTCTTTCTCTGCAGACAGTCTTTTCCTAACTTGTCTTCCTACCTTCTCTTTGAGACGCCCTTCACCCACGTCACCTCCTCCAGGAAGCCCCCTGCCCTGCTGCTCAGGTTCCTGGCCCTGAGAGCCTACTGGCTGTTCTGTTGGTCGTGCTCTGTCCCTGTGTCTTTAACATCTGCTTCCTGCTCACTCCGTCATAGCAGTTTAATGAGTGTTTGATGAATGAATACATGAGTGGAAGAGGATAAAGAGGAAGAACAGGTGGCACCTGTGGCTCAAAGGAGTAGGGCACAGGCCCCATATGCCGGAGTGGTAGGTTCAGGCCCAGCCCTGGCCAAAAACCACAGAAAGAAAAAAAAAAAAAAGAGGAAGAACAAAGCCAGGTTTTCAGGTCATTGGAGCCAATTAAGCAGAGGACGCCAGGTGCAGAAGTGTTCCAGCAGAGGCCCACTCGGCCCCGGAACAGCTCGGTGTGCCTGTGCTGGGGCCTTTTCCCACTGTCGCTGAGACCCCATCCTCTGAATCTGGGGTTATGGTCCAGGAAGGGCGTCCCTGTCCTGAGTTGATCGTACTGTCACACCAGTGGAGGATTATGGCTCTTTAAAACCTGATATTTGTGTTAAAAAGCAAAAAACAACATTATAGGAAGTCAGGAAGAGAAAATAAATTTAGCTGTAATCCCACCACCCAAGGACAATCATTATTATTTTTCAATTTCCTTCCGGGCTTTTTCCTTATGCTCAAGCTGTAATTATGGCTTTTCCCCATATAACATATAAGCAGGAAATGGAAATTCTTTAGAAGAATCTTAGTGGCCGCCCACTTAGTGTTTTACATACAGTGGGTGTTTCACACACGACTTTAGGTAGACTGACATTGTCTCCTGACCAAAAGCTTTTCTCAGAGGTCATTTTACCTTGTTGTAGGGCAAGATAAGGACCACCAGCTCAAATAAGAAGTTCAAAAGGAGCCTTTTATTAATGGGAGGCCGCCTCAGCAAAGTCTAAGGCAGACTAATAGGAAAGAGAACACTGAATGTCTGAAATTGGGGTTTTTATAGCCTGAAAGTTGGCAAAGGAAGCAAAAAGCAAACGTGGGGTCACGATGACCCTTTTTATAGAAGCAGACCTTGCAATCTAGCAGATAGATAACATAAAGCAGATCTGGCAATTAGCGGATTAGTGAAACAATATATATTTTTTTTCTGAGCACTAGCTTATTAAATTCTTATCTCTGTGTACCCCGCTCAGGGTGCCAAGCACCATTTCAGAGCTATAGTATTCTTTTCTCGTTCTCTCTATTATTCCTTCCTACCCCATCCCCTGGTTTTAAGGGGCTGGTGTGAGGCTGCAGCAGCTGGCATCCATCTCAGCCTCTGCAGAGAGCCTTCCAGAAGGAAGCCAGTGGCAACATCTCTCCATCACTTTCAGCCTGTCTTTCCTGTCTGGCCGCGTTTTCCTGCCTTTGCACGGCATTGTTCATTCCTTCAATTAGTCATTTGATCAACAAACATTTATCAAGTGCAAAGTACTGCTTAGGTTCAGGCTGGGTCCCGTGCATTTATGCTGTGTGGCATGTACAGGTGGTCAGCCTGGTGTGTCCCCCCCTGGCATGAACCCTGCAGCTCCAGAGCCCCTGGGGACCCTTGAGCTTTACTGATGGCCCCTGAGGCCCTCTTCAGCTCAAACTAAAGTTCCTATTTGTCTCTGTCCCTTCTTTTGTGCTTGCTGCACCCAGAAGCAAAATAATTGTCCTACCGTCCCAAGAACACCCAGCGGTTGGGATTGTGTCAGTAAGTCTCTGTTCAGTTCCTGTAAAGGACGTTCTATTAGGTAATACGCCCATCCCAGATGGAAAACAGGCCCTTGAAAGGCCCGAAATAACCTATTGCCACATCCCCCTTCGAGCCCACAAACAGTTCTTTCACTACAAAAGAACAAGCTTAACTAACTGGAGCCTCAGAAATGTCTTTCTAGCTTTTAAAAAAAATGAGGTATCTGGCCTGAGGCACACACAGGGGAGAGAATAATGCAGGAGGGGAAAACGGTCATGCTGGGGAGGGCGGGAGCCAGCCAAGCCAAGGCTTTCCCGATTGCTTTTCTTTTGCTGCAGAGACTGTCCGCCTGGGCTGGCTGTAGCACTGGCAGGTGCTCAGAGGCAAGGGCTGCTCCTGCGGAAGCTAAACTGGACATGGACTTAGGAGGAATTTGTCCCAAACTGTGAGGCCTAAAGAGCCATGTAAATCTATGAAACGATAGAGCTGCTTCATAAACTCACAAACCCAGGAGAAGGTAAAAAGTAAGAAAGATCACCTAGGGCCAGGACTCGGAAGGCGTGCTTTTTGCTTTCTACGAAGCACGCCTTTCCTGCTCCCTGGACACACACACACACACACACACACACTGCCATGGGCTGAATTGTATCCCCTCCCAAATTCATTGGTTGAAGTCCTAATCCCCAGTCTCTCAGATCGTGACCTATTTGGAGAGAGTGTCTTAACGCGGTAATTAAATTAAACTGAAGCCATGGGCAGGAGCTCTAATCCAACCTGACTGATGTCCTTGTAAAGGAGGAAATGAGTCAGACAGACGCACACAAGGGAAGACCGTGCGAGGACGAGGACACTGGGACACTGGCCATCTGTAAGCCCAGGAGAGAGGCCTCAGGAGGAACCACAAGACGCCTTGATCGGTTTTTAGTAAATTAACTGTTTGTATTGGGGTAAGATCTACATATATGATTTGCCGTGATCACCATGTCAACACCGTGATCTGAGACGTCCGTCCTCTCGACTGTGAACACATGTGGTTTAAGCCACCCAGTCTGGGGGATCTTGTTAGGGTGGCCCAGCAGACTCGTACACACACTCACACAAAACAGTCACACACGGGCACACTCGCATCACCTGTGAAATACTTGCTCCCTGCCTCTCCCAACACTCGACGCTCCCTGCGGCCAGACACACAGGTCAGGTGTGGCTTAGGCCCACCCTGAGGTCAGTTTTCTTGAGCCCAGCAAAGGTTTACTCTCTGTCAAGCTCACTCCTCCCACTGGAACTCTGAGTCCACCCCTGGGGCTCGTTGTCTGGAGTCTAACTTTTACATCCTGGCCATCCCTGGGTGACTGGCACTTTGCACGCTTGTCTCCCAGCTTGGATCTCCTAACTGTGGCCTGGACCAGGAGCTGGAAGTCGAAGCTCTTGACCATGGGCGAGGAGCTAACAGGATTGAACCTCAGGACTCATCTGTGAAATGAGTGATTTAAACTAGTGCACTGGTCCTCAAAGTGTGGTCCCCAGACCAGCAGCAGCAGCAGCATCGCCTGGGAACTTATTAGAAAGGCACACTGTCAGGCCCCAGGCCAGATCTGCTGACTCAGAACCTCTGGGAGCAGAACCCAGAAGTCTGTGTTTTAACACACACCCCCTCTGGGAGGGCCTGATCCAGGCTAAAGTTTAAGAACCTCTCAAGTGGAAGATCTCTACAACTCCTCCCAGACCCGTAAGAATTCAGTGCCATGATGATAGATTACTTAGGAAACTTCTTTAATGCACACCACCCATCCCAGTGCTCATCTCTACAACCTCCTTCTGAAGCGACCATCAATAAAAGTATTTTCCAGATGATTAAAACAAGGCCAGAGAGGTTCATTCACTCCCCAGGAGACAAACAGCCAGAGATGAGCAGAGGAGGACTTGAACGAGGGGCCACCTCGGGGTGCTCACTCTGCCACCCCACATGAGCCACCATGATGGCAAGCACCCAGCATGCTGTTGGGGCTCATTTTCAGGAGGTTCTGTGACCTGTGGGACCTGCTCCTCCCATCTCAACCAACCTTGCCAGCCTCCATCACCACCCTGCCTGCTTCAGCAGCTTCCCCACCCCCAGCCCTATGCCCAGCCCTGCCTTCCTCAAGGTCTGGGGACCTCCCCACCCACACATCCCATGGTGGTGAAGAGGGACACGTCATACCTCTCCCACAAATCCACAGTGACTGCGCTCATGGACACGAGGCCAGCTTGGCTGCTGAAGGAGAGTCCAAGGTTGGACCTAAAGGTCAGGACCTGTGATGGTTTGGAAAAATGTACCTGCTCCCTCTACAACCTCCCCTGAGAAAAGAACGTCCTGTAGGTTCCTAGAGAACATTCTATAGCATCCTGAGATGGCCTGTGGGAGAAAGAAAGCCCCCACAGTGCTTCCATGGATGGGTGTCAGGGAAGGAGAGCCCTCCCGGGGGCTGGGGTCTGAGGGGCAGAGGCATGCTTGCTCACTCTGGTTTGAAGAAGCCGCCCTTTCCAGCCCTAGAGCCTTCTCAGCAGGGCACCCTGGGGCCATAGCCCCCTTTCCTGTTGTACCCCTACTCCTCCCCTAAAGTAAGTGCCTAATCAGTGTTTGTTGATAGAATGAATGAATTCTTTTTTTTTTTTTTTTGAGACAGAGCCTCAAGCTGTCACCCTGGATAGAGTACCGTGGCATCACAGGTCACAGCAACCTGCAATTCCTGGGCTAAAGCGAGTCTCCTGCCTCTGCCTCCCAAGCAGCTGGGACTATAGGTGCCCGCCACAACTCCCGTCCATTTTTTGGTTGCAGCCGTCATTGTTGTTTGGTGGGCCCTGGGGCTGGATTCGAACCCGCCAGCTCATGTGTACGTGGCTGGCGCCTTAGCCCGTTGAGCCACAGGCACCGAGCCAGAATGACTGATTTCTTGTCCCATCTACCAGTTTCTGCCTCGAGGGCGTCTTCTCACACACACACACACACACACACACACACACACACACACACACACGCTGAGTAAGGAGGTAGGGATGGGGCATTCTGGGCAGAGGGAGGGTAGTAATGGAGCAAGATCCTCTCACGGCTGAGGCCGAGGCCCATAAACAAGAAACCACGCTGAGGAGAGGTGGCCTGAAACCCGACAGTGGATGGTTTTCTGACTCTGGAAGGTCTCCTGACAGGAACTTGTCTTGAGCACAGAAAGGTCCCTGAGCTGTGCAAAGCTGGCCCCAAGCACTGCAACCTTAGGGCGTTGCCCTCAGACCCAGATGCGGGGTTGCCTGTGGTCAGGGCTCGCGTGGTAGTGTCCGGAAGTGTGTACCAAGAGGGCTTTTGTGGACTAGACTTTCACCCTAAGTGAAACTCACTTTACTTCCATTTTCTATCCTTCTTCAAGTTTTGTTTGGGGAAGAGTTTTGCATAATGTCCCACACACCATGCCTTGCACAAGGAGTCACTGCACCAGGCTGGGGACTCCACGCCTTCCATGGCCGGGTGGAGACTGAATTCTCCCACGCACCTCCTGTTCACCTGACTTTGACCCTCCGTTTCAAGGCATCGTCGGGCAATTTTGTGATCAGCAAGCAGCAGAATGATCTCAACATTTTCTATTTTTATGCTACCTGCTGTGTTTTTCTGAAAGGGCTGGCGCTGAGCCTTGAGTCTGGTAATTTGGGGGCTGCCCGCAATTTTGCATGGGTGTCTCACCACTGCCCTCTAGAGCCAGGTCACGGTCACTGAGCTCAGCTCCCAGAAAGGAGCATGCAGACAAAACCCCCCTTAAGGCAGGCACTCCCTTTGCAACCATAACCTCGCCTCCTGTGCGAGGTTGATAAGTGGACTTTTACTGAAGGCATAAAATCGAGGCCCAACACTCTGCTAGCTGCTTTTCCGTGAGAACGTCCATCAGGGCTGTCATTCCCATTTGTAGAGGAAGAGGCTGTCACTTACTTAGAAAGGGACACAGTAAGAGTGGCAGGCCAGAGCTCAAACCCACGTTCCCGTTACCATTGCAGAAACCTGTTATAAAGGACAACATACAGTTGCTGGACAAATTGCCTCCCTGGACTTCAACTGTGGATTTTTCTCAGCATTGGCAAAGCCATACGATCAGTACAATCCCCTGCTCCAGCAGCCTGTGGCCCATGCTGAAATGCAGGGGCTGGGACTCCCCACTAAGTGGCTCTTTGTAAACCTAAAGAGAAAAATGACAGGTGTCAGGTTCACCGTGCTCATTATAGCCAGGTAATATGGGCACCTTCTCATATTCTTATAAAGCTAACAGTACGGCTCAGCGCCTGTGGCTCAGTGGGCTAAGGCGCCAGCCACGCACACCTAAGCTGGCGGGTTCGAATCCAGCCCGGGCCGCCAAACAACAATGACGGCTGCAACCTACAAATGGCCGGGCTTTGTGGCGGGTGCCTGTGGTCCCAGCTACTTGGGAGGTGGAGGCAAGAGACTCGCTTGAGCCCAGGAATTGGAGGTTGCTGTGAGCTATGATGCCACAGCACTCTACCCAGGGTGAAAGCTTGAGGCTCTGTCTCAAAAAAAAAAAAAAAAAAGGAGTGTAATCACGAGTTCAATCCTTGCTGAAATTGCTAATCCGTTTAAAAAGGTGGTCTTTTACATTTTTAGAGGTCTCGTTAACAGTGAGCTGATGATACATTGCTCCTCCCCCCCCCCCAAGAGGGTGGTGGAGGAGATCAATTTCTTCTTTGCTTGTGTAAACCTAAGTTCTATAAAAATGAAATATATAACCAACAACCTCTCAGTTTTCAAAACAGAAGCATAATTCTGCCATTATGTCACTGGGGCATAACTATGGCAGGAAGAGTTTAGGAAATACAGACTATTAAAGAGCTAAGCGTGTAGCTGGGATGATCATGAAACCCGGGGTAAAGCTTTTTTTTTTTTTTTGAGACAGAGTCTCAAGCTGTCACCCTGGCTAGAGTGCCATGGCGTAACACAGCTCACAGTAACCTCCAACTCCTAGGCTCAAGCGATTCTCTTGCCTCAGCCTCCCAAGTAGTTGGGACCACAACGCCCGGCCATTTTTTGGCTGTAGTTGTCATTGTTGTTTGGCAGGCCCAGGCTGGATTCGAGCCCCCAGCTCTGGTATATGTGGCTGGTTCCTTAGCCGCTTGAGCTACAGGCGCCGAGCAGGTAAAGCATTTTTAAAAAATGGGCTCCAACCAGGATGTCTGGCATCTGGCCCTGTGGGTGGGGGAGTGCCAGGGCCTGGTCATCCCCCAGAGCCGGGGGCCCCTGGGATGAGATGCCCAAGGCGGCTCTCCCCTCTCTGACCCTTCAGGCACTCCCAGTCCCCTCTGAGAAGACGGCTTTGCTAAAGCCTGTCTCCCTTTCCCCCCCACTTTCCCGTTCATGTCAGGGCCAAGAGAACCTAATGTGGGAATGTTTCCAAGCCTTTTTGATGAGGTATTGTGCAATGCAGAGCTTCTTCCCACACAGAACACTGGTTTCCCTTGAGATATGACTTGCTATCTCAAATTCTTCTTGGAATAAGGTGAGGTATGAAATATTTATATTCATTAAATATAATTATCCTAAAATAGCATTAGCTGACTTGCCTCTGGGCAGGAAGTCTCCTTTGCAAATGAGCACGCCCCCTGTCTGTCGGTCTGCCGAGCAAAGTCAGTCCCTGGGTGAACAGGCAGGGCCACACCCTTCCCTCTGTGTCCAGCCACCAGAACAAAGCTCTGAAATCCCGAGATCACTCAGGCGTTCTTTTTGGTCCTCTGTGTCATTTTGTCTATTTGGCTGTGTTCAGTGATAATGTAGATGTGATTCAGGGGACCGCCAGTGAAACCGCGACACCTGCTGTGCTGGATGACTTCACCCAGACCCGTGGCTCAGCTGTTTTCCTTTCAGTGGTGTGCTGTAAAAACTGTCCTGTAGTGCTCACGGCCACCACCCCTGGATCACCAAACCAGCTCTCGGAAGGATGGCCAAGGCTGCGCCCTCTGCGTCTGGGGAAGGCTTCGCCACACCAGCCCTGATTCGGGGATCGGGGGAGGTTTTCAAAGAAATCTCACAAGGGCAAAGCGACTCTTTTCCGATGGCTCTTTGGAAGCAGCTATTGGTCCAAAGAGTCACCCTAGAGCTCATTCCCCTCGTAGAATCAATTGAATTGAAAACTATGAAGGATGTATAACTCAGTCACTCCCAAGTAATTTATTTAAAATGGCCGGACCGATGGCCAGCATCCCCAGTACTGCCACTGGGAGCTTTAGTGTGTTCCACTGGGACACTGGCCACTCTGGTCAATTGTCCACCTCCTTGTGACACCCACCAGCAGCCATACATCTCACCTCCTGGGTTCTCCCCCTGCCTTGTTCCCCATCTCCACGCTGCTGATCAGGATGGGGGGCTGACAGCTTTTCAAGGAACTAAGACAGGGGCTTGGAGCAGAAACCTGCGGGGAGCCACAGCAGAAAGGATAGTCAGCTGAGCAGCAGGGTGAGCCCAGCCCCACGAGCCTGTCAACCCCGAGTTCTGGAGCTCCCCTGCGCTGTGCACAGGTGACCTTTCTTCCTGAGGTGACTGGAGAGTCTCTGTGCTGCCTGCACCTCCCAGGACAATGGCAACTTGGCATCTTCTGCGCTGGAAGAAGTTCTGGTGTTGGGAGTTGAACTGTGTCCTTCTGCCCCCCACCCCCAAGTCCCTATGTTGAAGTCCTAACACCTAGAACCTCAGAATGTGACCTTGTCTGGAGATAGGGACTTTGGGGGTAATCAGGTTAAAATGAGGTCAGAATGCTGGCCACAATCCAGTATGACCGGAGTCAATTTTAAGAGAAGGAGGAATTAGGGCGGTGCCTGTGGCTCAAAGGAGTAGGGCACTGGCCCCATATGCCGGAGGTGATGAGTTCAAGACCAGATTCTAGTTATCGACCCTTTGCCAGATTCATAACATGCAAATATCTTTTCCCATTCTTACGGTTGTCTATTTGCTTTAACTGTTTTGTCCTTAGCTGTGCAGAAGCTTCTCAGTTAAGTCTCATTTGTTCATTTTTGTGGTTGTGATCGCCACTGAAGTCTCCTTCAGCGCTCTCTCTCTTTAAAACATTTTATTTTTGGAACTGTTTCACACTGACAGAAAAATTGAGGAGAAAGTACAGAAAATCCCCATGCACTCCTTCCCTCCCCCCCCAACTTGGATTTCTCCGTTGTTAGCTTGCATTAGGGTGGTGCATTTGTTCAAATCGATGAGCCACATCGACCCATTTCTTAACTAAAGTCCAGAGTTTACACCAGAGCCCATTCTTGGTGTTGTACAGTATATGGGTTTGAACAGACATAAAATGCCCTTATAGTATCATATAGAGCATTTTCGCTGCCCTAAAAATTCTTTGTACTCCTCCCCACCCTTCCAAAACCACAGAGTTATTGTTTTTTTGCAATATCTTCATTGTTTTGGCTTTTCCAGATGTCGTGCAGTAAAATCAGACAATGTATATGATTATGTAGCCTTTTCCGATCTGGTAATACGCATGTAAGTTTCCTCCCTGTACCCTCCTGGCCTGATAGCACCTTTCTTCTTAGTGCTGAATACTATTCCATCGTCTGGGTACAGGACAGTGTGTTTATGTGTTCACCTGCTGAAGGACACCTTGGTCGCTCCCAGGTTTTGGCAATTATGAATAAGATTGCCGTAAATATCTGTGTGCAGGCTTTGTGCGGACATGAGTTTTTAACTTATTCAAGCAAACAGTGAGGAGCTTGACTGATAGAGCTCACGGCAAGACTGTTCAGCATGGTAAGAAGCTCTCAAGCTGACCTCCAAGGGGCTGCACCTCACTGCATTCCCACCTTCAACGAATGAGCATTCCTGTTGCTCCAAATCTTTCCCAACCTGATGTCAGCTTCTCAGCATGTTTGGTGTTCTCAGTGTTTTGAAGTTTAGCC
The DNA here is from genome assembly GCA_963573935.1 of Arctocebus calabarensis. Taxonomy (NCBI): domain Eukaryota; kingdom Metazoa; phylum Chordata; class Mammalia; order Primates; family Lorisidae; genus Arctocebus; species Arctocebus calabarensis. The sequence goes on along the minus strand of CAUYON010122944.1, from coordinate 5,380 downwards.
ATTCTAACAGGTGTGCCGCGGTGTCTCACTGTTTTGTGTGTTTGAGATGGACGCCCAGCTGGCATCATCACAGCTCACTGAAAGCTCAAACTCCTGGGCTCAGGGGATTCTCCTGCCTCAGCCTCCCAAGGAACTGGGACTACAGGCCTGCACCATCCTGCCCAGCTCGTTTGTCTAATTTTTCTATGTTTATCAGAGATGGTATCTCACACTTGAACTCCTGAGCTCAAGTGATCCTCCCACCTTTGCCTCCAGAGTGTGCGAGGATTAAAGGCATGAGCCACTGTACCTGGCTCCATTGTTGTTTTAATTCATAATTCCCTGATGATGTATGACAGAGAGTCTCTTTTCTGAGGCTTATTTTGCCATCTGTATAACTTCTTCGGTGAGGTACCTGTTCAGATCTTTCTCCCACTTTTTAATTGAGCCCCCTTTTATTTTTTTTTTTCTCACTGTCGAGTTTGAGAATGCTTTGTGTATTTTGGACAGTCTTTGATCAGCTGGGTGTTCTGCAGACACTTTCTCCTGGCCTGTGGCGTCATCTTCTTCTCACGGGCTGCTCTCTTTTCAGTCACTGATGAGGACGACGCAGTGCTTGTGTATGTGCAGAGAATTACATCTCTTTAACCACACTTGCTGGGCAGCGGGCTGACATATGGGGGAGAAAGTTTGGGCTGGAGAAATTTATATTTTGGTTGGAAATATGTCAGCTTTCATTGCATTAGCTTCGTCCTTTCAGCCAGCCAGCCATCTGGTAGTTATGGGGTGACTGTGTACCCTGCATGAGTCTAGGCATCAAGAAAGTGAAGATTGATGAGCAGAGTCCCTGCATTCAGGACAGTCCTGGGTCACCTTGGGAAGTGGTCATTTCAGTACAGTCTGAGGAGTGCCCTGGTCAGGGGCTGCCATGAGATGGGGAAGGCAGTGAGGTGGGGGACAATGACAGGTGAAGGAGAATCATCGTGAAGTCCCCATCTACTCCATGGTCTTCAGGGGGTGCTGGGGAACATCTCCCGTCCTGCTGGGCAGCCTGCAGGGATGCTCAGAGCACCCCATCCCCAGAGAACAAAGGCTGAGAGCCCTCTGTGCCCCACTCTGTCACGGCCACAGCTTCCTCTGTCATTCTCACATGGTACCTTCGACCCCAGACAGGAAGTGCTGCAAACCCCATAGCAGCCCTGCGTGAAATGGCTCTGGAATCGGGCTAGTGTCCTGTCCGTGCTCCCCAGAAGGATGATGTAAGGCCCAATCTCAGGGCAGCGGCTGCGCTCAGCCTAGCGGGGAAGCCTGGGGAGTGACAGGTACAGGTTTGTCCCTCGGGTGCTCCTTCCTCCCACGCCCTCACCCCTGCAAGGAACCTCCCTGGGAGAATGAGATTACTCCACAGTCCCTACAGTTGTGAAGGGGAACCCAGCAACTTCTCATTTTCAAGGTTCTGCAATTGGCAATGTGGGGAAAATCTTTCCTCATCACTCCCTCAGCTAGATATTCTTCTAAGGGTAAGGGAAAGGCGTGCTTATGGGAAAATGTTCTAATGGCAGTAGAGGACATTATGATGAAAAGTCCAAGTATTCACTCATCCCGCCACCACCACCACCGCTGCCCTCCCAGAGAGAACCACTGTTAAGAATTTCTCCAGTTGAGTAGAGAGAGAAAGGAGGAGGGAGGGGTGGGGAAAGGAAGAGCAGAGAGAGGGAAGGAGAGAGGGGGTGCGGTAGGAGCGAGGGAGTGGGGTCTAGATGTGTGCCACACCTTTTGGGGGCAAGACAGATTCTAAGAGGGTCGTTACCTAATAAATGCAATCAGTGTAACCTGGTTTCTTGTACCCTCAATGAATCCCCAACAATAAATCAAATAATAATAATAATTTCTCCGATCTCCTTCCAGGCCTTCTCTAAGAGCAGACACACCCATGCCTTTGCTTGCACACACACAGGCCGTCAAATGCACACAGTTCTGTGACCTCCTTTATTCACTTACCTTGGTATTTTGGACCTTTTTCTATGTCACTCCAGAGAACCCAATCTCCTTTTTGTTTTTGATCAGTCCCTTGTCTCTTTCTGAAGGCAACTGATTATGCCAATGAAATACCCTAACCCAGAGCTGGTGGGGGATGCTGTCAGCCACCCTAACAGCGAGAAGAGACGGCGGAGTGGAGACATTAGACGCGGAGCCTGGACTCCCAGCCTGCGAGCTATACACCATCTTACGGGTTCCTTAATGTCTCTGGGATCAGATGCCACATCGGTAAAATGCAGATTGCACATGATTAGGCGAACGGCCAGTGTAATCGTTGCTTGGGAATTACATTCATTCTTAAATAAGTGGAGAAACATTTCACAGTTACGGATCGGAAGCCTCATTGTTACTAAGACAGCAGTTCTCCCCAGAGTGATCTGTAGAGGCAACATAATCCCTGTTGAAATCCCAGCAGAACTTTGTTTTCCTCCCAGAATTTTTTCAGTAGTTCTCAGCCTTATCGCACATTGTAATGACTTGTGGGAAGTCATAGAACGCAGATACCTCATCCCAGTCTCATAAGCTCTGACTCAAAACAGGGTTAATGCTGCCTATCTCCCAGGGCAATGATGAGTTCCAGAATGAGATACAGGACATGAAGTTTCTGGGTTCAAGGCTCCGCATATTGCAGCTAATGTTGGTTTCCTTTCTGAAATCTATAGGCTCCTTTATTCCCAGGAACTCTCATATGGGTAAGGATTGAAGTGGAACTCAAAGGCATCTCGGCAGTGCCCCAAGAGCAGTGATTCTCTCACAGTGTAGCGCTGCAAACGGAGAGCCTTGCCCTTTAGATTTATCACCCTGCCAGGTGTCTTTCAGAGGAGGAAATGAGGCCCCTTGAAATCAGGCTGCTGGGTGGCGGATAGGCTCAGCCTGGAGGTTCTCTGCAGGTCTCTCTGGGGCAGGGCTCCCAGTAAACACACGGCTGCCGATGTTAAAGGTGTAATAGACGCGGCTCTGACCACTTCAGCTCCCTCAGCCAGAGCTTCCCAAACTTGCACCATTTCTTAATGATATTTCAAGAGAACCCGGGCTGTTAGTGTGCACTGAATCTTGCCTAAATTGAGTGCATAGTGTGTTAAGTAGCTGTTCACATAACCCTCCTGCGCTCAATACATCTGGAAATTGTTCTGATTGGTAAAAAGCAGTTTTATTTAGGAGAGCCTCTGAATTTACAGTAGTCATTTTGTTAGTGCTCTTCTTAATGACAGTGTCTTCAAAACATAGCTATTTTAAGAGGATCCTGGAATCCTTTTTGACATTAAGAAAGGAAATCTCATGTACCATCATTATGTATCAATAAAAAGGGGTGACTATTATAATAGCAGCAAAAAAATAAAAAGGGAATATGCTTGCAAGTAGAAACCACTGCTGTGAACCGTGCTTCCGAGCCCATTAACTGGCTTCTGTTTGCCATTCAGACATACCCATTCATTGTTTTCCTAGCAGTTACCCTCTGCTCATCCTGGGGGTTGACAGTGTGAGAATTCCTGAGATTCTGCTTTCTTTCTTTCTTTTTTTTTTTTTTTCAGTTTTTGGCCAGGGCTGGGTTTGAACCCACCACCTCCAGCAGGGCATGGAGGATCAAGTGTCCTACTCCTACATGGATCAAGTGCCCTACTCCTTTGAGCCACAGGCACTGCCCCTCACGTACGTTCTTTAAAAATGGATATACCAGGATTTACCTATAGAAGAGTGGCATGAAGAAAATCATAATTCATTAACTAGCAGGCTGCTTTTTCTTATTGCAGGAATGACGTGTATACTTTGGTGTCACACCGTGCTGGCACGTGTCTTATTCTGTAATGTGTTTTATTCATTTCTAGAAATATGCTCAAGCTCCCTAAGCAGAGGAACCATCATTTACTCCCCTGGAATCATTACAGCATCCATTAAAAATCTAGCCTAGCCAGGCACAGTTTTGCTAAGACTGGGAATAGCCACTGCTCTCCAACCTGGGCAACATAGCGAGACTCGGTCTCTAAAAAAAAAAAAAAGCTAGCCTAGGGTTTGCCCTTTCTACCTGCTTCCTGAAGTAGTGGTGAACACAAGCTGTGACCCTGGCATTTATTCAAATGGCTTCTGGTGTTGGTACTATAAACCTGGTTCTGGCCTTTTTCCATTAATCAACATATTGGCCCAAATCTCTTTACCCTTGGGAAGAGCTTCACACGTGAGCACTGCTAAAATGCATGTTAAATGCTGTCATTTTCTGGATGTCTCTGTCATTTGTCTTTCACTGGAGTCGTGGGATCCAAGTAGCCTGGTGGGCTTAAAAAATCAATAGCATGATAGACGTTCTTCCAAACTGCATCTATATGAATTATACCTACAAGCATCTTGAGATTTTTGCACCAATTTGCTTGGAACAGTTAAGGAGGCAATTATCTACATGCCTATAAGCTGGTTGAGACCTGCAATAATTCTTCTGAATACGCTCGCTGGCCGATTCCTGCATCAGCCGGTCTTCTTGACTCAGTTGATGCTACCACTTCCCAGAAGCCTCCTTGCCTTCCCTTCTACTCCATTGCAGCAACCGCCACTTTCAGATCATTTAAGAATTTATAAAGTGCTTTCACTCAACCCCTGATGAGCCACGCAACTTCACTGTGGTCTCCGGAGGGGTTCAGGGGATACGGGGCCCTTGTGGTGTGTCTTCCTTAAGGGTTCATTTTCTTTGATGGTGAATGAGCCTTCTAGGACAGTTGCCCCAGACTGCGGTGGCTTAGGCAACACAAACTTACTGGCTCACACTTCTGAGACTAGGAAGTCCAAGACCAAGATGTTGGCAGGGTGGTTCCATGTCTCTCGCCTGGCTGCCAGTGGCTTGCTGGCCATCTCTGGTGTTTACATTGACCTCATCTCTGCCGCCATCTTCACATGGCATTCTTTCTCTGTGTCTAAATTTCCTCTTTTAATAAGGACATCAGTCATACTGGAATAAGTCCACCCTAATAACCTCATCTTCACTTGACCTTGTTTCTGCAAAGGCTGATTTCCAGGGTTCTAGGGATTAGGACTTCAGCGTATCTTTTGGGGGGCACCATTCAACCCATAACAGAGAGTTAACAACACAAATAAATGGAAAGTTATCCCATGTTCATTGATTAGAAGAATTAGTATTGTTAAAGTGTCCATCTCACCCAAAGCAATGTACAGATTCATTGCCAACCCTATCCAAATACCAATGCCATTCTGCACAGAAATAGGAAAAACGATCTTTTCTTTTTTGAGACAGAGCCTCAAGCTGTCACCCTGGATAGAGTGCTGTGGCATCACAGCTCACAGCAACCTCCAATTCCTGGGCTCAAGCGAGTCTCCTGCCTCCGCCTCCCAAGTAGCTGGGACTACAGGTGCCCGC
>CAUYON010122941.1:0-14412 GCA_963573935.1 Arctocebus calabarensis | reverse complement strand
ACAGAGTGAGACTATGTCTCCAAAAACAAACCAAAGCAAAACTTTTTTTTTTTTTTTTTTGAGACAGAGCCTCAAGCTGTCACCCTGGATAGAGTGCCATAGCATCACAGCTCACAGCAACCTCCAATTCCTGGGCTCAAGCGAGTCTCCTGCCTCAGCCTCCCAAGTAGCTGGGACTACAGGCACCCGCCACAATGCCCGGCCATTTTTTGGTTACAGCTGTCATTGTTGTTTGGCGGGCCCGGGTTGGATTTGAACCCGCCAGCTCGGGTGTACATGGCTGGTGCTTTAGCCTGCTGAGCCACAGGCGCCAAGCCCATTTTTTTTTTTTTTTTTTTTTGGTTGCAGCCGTCATTGTTGTTTGGCGGGCCAGGCTGGATTCGAACCCACCAGCTTAGGTGTATGTGGCTGGCGCCTTAGCCGGTTGAGCCACAGGCGCCGAGCCCAAAACATTTTTTTACTAAAGAGGCATGTAAATATGACTTCATTTTGCCTTAATATTCCTTCTTGGCTTAGGGATCATATTTTTAATTTAATATACTTAATGTCAATTATTTATAAGAACCTGAAATTCCCTTATACTGAGTTTATACAAAAATAGAGTCAACTCCTATACTTAACATGATTCCTGGAGGGATATGCCACTTTATCATAAAAAAAAAGAATTGTAATTATGGGTGTATATTTGGTAATGTACATAGCTATAAGCCCTGGCCTTTTAGAAAGTCATAACTGCTGCTTTTTTTCTTTTTTTTCTGAGACAGAGTTTCACTCTGTTGCCCTGGTTAGAGGGCTGTGGCATTATCATGGTTCACAGCAACCTCAAATTCTTGGGCTTAAGCAATTCTCTTTCCTCAGCCTCCCAAGTAGCTGGAGACTACAGGGGCCTGCTACGATGCCTAGCTAGTCATTTTTTTTTTCTTTCTATTTTTAGCAGAGACAAGGTCTCTCTCTTGCTCAGGCTGGTCTTAAATTCCTGAGCTCAAGCAATCCATCTGCCTTGGCCTTCCAAATTGCTAGGATTACAGATATGAGCCCCTGTGCCCAGCCATGACTGCTGATTTAAACACAATAGTCAGATGGATTATGATTAATTAGGCTAAGCTTTATTTTTCATTGTATGCTTTGTAAATGTTTTAATTTGTTCATATCTTCAGATTATCTCATAGTAGTCAACAGAATGTTGAGCACTTTGCTCAAGCCTGAACATGCTAACACTTTTCTTTTTCAGGACTTGGAGGGAGTGGATATCATCCTTGGTGTCTGCTCTAGTGGCCTTCTGGTTTACAAAGATAAGCTGAGAATTAACCGCTTTCCTTGGCCTAAAGTGCTGAAGATTTCTTACAAACGTAGCAGTTTTTTCATCAAGATTCGGCCTGGAGAGGTACAGAATTCATGCTTTTTTCCTCCCAAACCAGACACAAACCATGTCTAAAACATCTCTTCATTCCTGTTTTCTTTGTCATATCATCGAAGACATCTCGTTATAGCTACCTATTCAGAGGCTGATGATTTTGTTTTCTAAATTGCTATTTCTTTACTTTTTTACTATAGGTCTTCTAAACATTACTCTTCCTATTAGTAAATATACCATGGCCAAAAACAAAACTTGGATTGATAAACTTGTTTCTTGTTTACTCCAGCCAAAAATTTGATGGACACTTATTTTTAAATTGGGTAGCGTGAGATTTGGGGGAGTTAAGTTACTCATGTTTTATACCACCAACTCATAAAATTTATATGTATGCTTAGCTCTAGATTTTTAATAGATTTGGATGTTCAACTTTGTGGCATTTAACTCAGTTGGTGGTAAAGTTTTAGGATGTACTAATACTGGCCAAATTTAACTTTTATATTGAAGAACCATTAAGGTCACAGCAGAAAATTAAGTAGGAATTAAATTAAAAAAAAAATGTTTTGGCTCCTTCATTGCCACTTACCTTCTTCATCACAGGTATTTGAAGATCAAATGAGAAGTCAACTGGAAAAGCTCTAAACAAGAAAAGACTATTCTAACATTATTTGCTTTTGTGTGTGTATATATCACCATCTACTGGTGAAAAATGGCTCATTATTCCAGGCTGAAAATCCTGGATGTGCAGCTTTAAAAATCTTAGATAGGAATTATCATTGCCATATTTATTTTATACCATAATTATTTATCTGTGCCTAGCACAGAGAGATCAATGTTTTCCTTCAAATTTCAAATCCATGAGTTATTCAGTCAAAAATTTTTTTTTGAGACAGAGTCTCACTCTGTTGCCATAGGTAGAATGCTATGACATCATAGCTCACAGCAACTTCCAACTCTTGGGCTCAAGCAGTCCTTTGGCCTCAGCCTCCTGAGTAGCTGGAACTACAGGCATCTACCACAACACCTAGCTTATTTTTCTATTTTTAGCAGAGATGGGATCTTACTCTTGGTTAGACCGGTCTCAGACTCCTGAGCTCAGGCAATCCACCTACCTTGGCCTCCCAAAGTGTTAGGAATACAGGTATGAGCCACAGTGCCTGACCTCAGTAAAAAAATATTTATTGAATGCTTTCCTTATGCCAGGCACTACTACAGAGGCTAGAAATATAATAATGAATGAGAGTTGCATCCCTGAACAACCTTAAATTTTAATGTAGGAAGGCAGGGGAGGAGAAAAGAAAATACACACACACACACACACACGTGCATATACACAAATAGTAATAAATGTGGTAATGGTAAGTCCTCAGCTTCTGTGGATATCAACTATATACCATAGACTAAAAATGCACAATTCTTATTTAAGAAAGCAGTCAGGCGGCTTGGCATCTGTGGCTCAATGGGCTAAGGCGCCAGCCATGTACACCTGAGCTGGCGGTTCGAGTCCAGCCCGGGCCTGCCAAACAATGACGGCTGCAACCAAAGAAAATGGCCAGGCGTTGTGGTGGGCGCCTGTAGTCCCAGCTACTTGGGAGGCGGAGGCAAGAGACTCGCTTGAGCCCAGGAATTACAGGTTGCTGTGAGCTATGATGCTACAGCACTCTATCCAGGGTGACAGCTTGAGGCTCTGCCTCAAAAAAAAAAAAAAAAAGCCGTCAGGATTTTGAGAAGTGGAATATTATGATTACAGTAGATGATTTAGAAGTAGCATAGTATAGTGGAATGGGTGAAATTCTGGTTCTGCCACTTCATAGCTGTGAAACTGAACAAACAACCTCTCTGATCTCAGATTAGTTTCTTCATGTGTAAAATACAGTTGATACTATCTAATCATAGTATTACTGGCAATAATAGACACTCAAAATAAATGCCAATTTCCTTCCTGTCTTATAAAGTATGTTTGCAGTAGAAACAAAGAGGCAAAAGACCAACGGGACAGTTCCTAGTAGCTTTGGAAGGATATGATCTTTCAAAGAGGTATACAGGCTCAGCACCTGGAGCTCAGCAGCTAGGGCGCCAGCCACATACACCAGGGCCGGAGGGTTCAAATCCAGCCCAGGCCTGCCAAACAGCAAGGACATCTACAACAACAAAAAAAAATCCAGGGCTCTGCGCCTGTGGCTCAACAGGCTAAGGCGCCAGCCACGTACACCTGACCTGGCGGATTCAAATCCAGCCCAGGCCCGCCAAACAATAATGATGGCTGCAACCAAAAAATGGCTGGGCGTTGTGGCAGGTGCCTGGAGTCCAGCTACTAGGGAGGCGGAGGCAGGATACTCGCTTAAGCCCAAGAATTGGAGGTTGCTGTGAGCTGTGGATGCCACAGCACTCTCTCCAGGGTGACAGCTTGAGGCTCTGTCTAAAAAAAAAAAAAAAAAAAATCCAGGTGTTGTGGCAGGTTCCTGTAGCCTCAGCTACTTGGGAGGCTGAGGCAAGAGAATCACTTGAGCCCAATAGTTTGAGGTTGCTGTGAGCTATGGCACCATGGCACTCTACCAAGGATGACAAAGTGAGACTCTGTCTCAAAAAAAAAGTCAAAGAGGTATATAGATAAATTAATGATTAATTAAAGAAAATAGAGAAAACATTTAATAAATCAGAATCTGGGGAATAAATTCAAGAGATCTACTGTTTACCATGGTGATTATAATTAATAACAATGCATAGACGTCTAGAAAATTGCTGAAAGTAGATTTTAAGTGTTCTCACCACAATTAACCTCAAATAGTTTGAGGTTGCTGTGAGCTATGGTACCACAGCACTCTACCAAGGGTGAAAGGGCTAAATATTTGTAAGTATTTGAGGTAATACTTGTTAATTAGCTTGATTTAGCCTTTGCACAACGTATACGTATTTCAAAACAACATGTTGTAGATGATAAATATATATTTTTATTTTTCAATTAAAATTCATTTTTAAAAATTTGGTTGGCTCCTATTACCAATTGCTGTTGCATAATAATATTGACTGACAGGAGGAATCGTGGATATCCCATTCCCCGATTATTGAGTAGACTAGTATTCCAAATGCAGATGGTGACTAAAGAAAAGCAGACAATCAAAAGTTACCTTAATTATGTCTGAGAAAAATGTACTCTATGTGTTCTTTTATAAATAAAAATAAGATGCTTAAATAATACGAGATACATTCCTTGGCTTTTTTGCTTTAGAAAACGCTAAATTTCTTTTGGTGAGTAGGAAAAAATTTCATGAAATATGGCACCATATTATATTTTAAGGACTTATTTTATGTCCTTAAGTTGGTGGTAATGGCTTCTTTTGTGGCACCATATTTCTCTAGTGCTGTATCACTATAGTCAGATAATACTTTATGTCTCCTGTTTACTTGTGTTTTTATAGCAAGAACAGTATGAAAGTACCATTGGATTCAAACTTCCCAGTTACCGAGCAGCTAAGAAATTATGGAAAGTCTGTGTAGAACATCACACATTTTTCAGGTTTGTTCTCACTTAAGTATTTTTCAAGGATGAGTTATTTATGCATGTTTCTATGTTTAGCCTGCTATTGAAATTCCCTTCCTGACTGGCACTCTTTTATTTAGCTCAGGTGAGACAAATGAGTCCAGTTCTTCCTCTTTGGGTTGAAAAGTATGCTTCACCATTTTCAAAGCACCTTTGTGGGTATAGTAGGAGGAGAGAAGTAGGGAATGGGAAACTGTGTTTACTAGGATTTTTGTGATTATACTAAAGTCAAGCCTCTTAAGGGGAGCTACCCCCACTTAGCTCCACTTGGAATTTCTCTAAATAGTGCTTAACTACTTTTGGTTGAGCTTTTATTCTAGAAGGTTAAAGATGTGAACCTGATTATTATCTTGGCTCTATGAACTCCAGAAAGGGAGCACACGAACTATCTTTGAAGCTCAGTTGTCCAGACAATCAGAAGAAATAAGAAAGTATCATTTCCTCTACCTCAAGGGGCCACCATTTTAAACCCTTTAATTCATTTACTAAGCCTTTTTTGCCTTTTTTTTGTTTTGTTTGAAACAAGGTCCCACTGTGTTGCTCAGGCTAGACTGCAGTGGCACCACCATTGCTCTCTGCAGCCTCAAACTCCTGGGCTAAAGTGATCCTCCTGCCTCAGCCTCCCAAGTAGCTGGGACTACAGATACATGCTAGCAAACCAAGCTAATTTTTCTATTTTTTGTAGAGATAGCATCTCACTCTGTTGCGCAAGTTGGACTTAAACCCCTGAGCTCAAGTGATCCTCCTGCTTTGGCCTCCCAATGTGCTAGGATTACAGACATGAGCCTGTACCGAGCATTTTCAATATGCTTACCTTTCACGTAGGCATTGTAGTAAGCATTGGAAATATACCACAAGCTAGTTCTAAGTCTCTGTCTTGAGGAAACATAAAATCTACAGAGAAGACAGACTTCAGATAAGTAATTACTTGTTTTGAAAGGAGAGCCAGCTGTTCATTGTCAGTTTGCCTTTTGAAGAAAATTTCTTCTGTTTTTATTGTTTTAAGATATGACATCTTGCTCTGTCCCCCAGTCTGGAGTACAGAGGCATGATCATGGTTAACTTCATTCTCAAACTCACAGGCTCAATCAATCCTCCTGCCTTAGCCTCCCAAGTAGGTAAGACTAAAAGCATGGGCCACCACATCTAGACAATTTTTTTCTTTTCTTTTTCGTTCTTTCTTTCTTTTTTTTTTTTTTGTAGAAATAGAATCTTACTATGTGGCTCATGCTGGTCTTGAACTTCTAGCCTCAAGTGATCTTCCTACCTCAGTCTCCCAAGTAGCAGGTGTGAACCACCATATCTAGCTCAAGAAAATTTCTTTATTCTGGAAAATTTCATATATAGCAACAGTATAATGAAGTTCATTTGCACCCGTCACTCAGCTTCAGTAATTACCACCCCATAGCCAATCTCTTTTTATCTATATCCTCATGTACTCCTTCTTGATACTTACTGGATTTTTTTTGAAGCAAATACTAGGCCTCTTGTCATTTTCATTCATAAGTCAATTTGGTTCTTTATAAATAGCTATTGATAAAGAGAGAAAGAGAGAGACTCTGATGTTTTCCTTCTGTTTGTATTTTCATTATCATACTTGGTACTGGAACACAGAGGACAGGAAGAAAAATCAAGGAAAATAATATTTCAGTACTAATTTTAAAATAAAACATAAGGGTGCACTTTGCCCCCAATTAGAGATCTCGACTGTTGGCATTAACACCTTTCTGTCTGCTTTCATCATCTTCTTTAAAATCAAGTCAAGAAAGTATAGAGTTTTTTAAAAGAGGAAGAAAGAATAAAAAATTGATTTTGAATTTTTAATATCTGTAGTATAGATTTCAGCTCCAGCCAATGTATTTATTTGTAGGATAGCATATGTAAATCCATTGATAGATTAAAAGGTAATGCTTTATTGCATAAGAGAAAGTATGTTTGGGGAATTAAAATTAACTATCACAAAGGGAAAATGCTCTCTTTTTTGATAGTATTTGATATAGCAACTTATGCATTTATTCAACAAACATTTATTGGGAGCCAAATTCATGCCAGACACTGGCAGAACAAAATGCCAGAAATGAAAACACAAAGATGATTAAGTCCTTATCTGTAAACATTTGTGTGGGATACCAGCACATAAATAGTTTGTTTTAATTCAGTGTAGCAAATTCCATGACAAGAGTGCGAAGGGTACTTCATAGAAGAGGATAGGGTTCCTAATTGAGTTGAAAATATGCCAAGTAACCAAATAGGTTACCAGGTATTAATTGAGTTTGAACGCATTTGACAAAACAGTCATTTTAGTAGAGTAGAGCTCTGGGTTGGAACTTAATTACTGCCTAATCTCTCAATAGCTGTGGGTTCCGCCCAATTTCTCAATAACTGTGGGTCCTTAAGCAGTTAACTTCTTTTTTATTTTATTTTATTTATTTATCTTTTTTTTTTTTTTTTTTTTACTCAGAATCTCACTTTGTCACTCTTGGTAAAGTGCTTTGGCATCACAGCTCGTAGCAACCCTCAAAATCTTGAGCTCAAGTGATTCTCTCGTCTTAGCCTCCCAAGTAGCTGGGGCTATAGGCACCTGCCACAACACCCAGCTATTTTAGAGCCTGGCTATTTTTAGAGACGGGGTCTTGCTGGCTGAGGCTGTTCTTTAACCTGTGAGCTCAGGCAATCCTTCCACCTCAGCCTCCCAAAGTGCTAGGGTTATAGGAATGAGCCACTGCACTCGGCCTTTAGCTTCTTTTTTAACGTATATTATAAAATTATGAAAACATTACAAGGATATAGAGAACATACTATCGTGCTGTAAAAGCTTTTTGAAAAGTATAAGAACCTATTTATGGAGATATGAGATGATATATGTGATATCAATCTAGGTTCCAATTATGTTATACCAGTTACTTTGAGAAATGACATAGAACTAAAATAATGATTGCTTGATCGGAAACTGCTTATTAACCATGAGGAAACTGTGAGAATTGTGAAAGGTTTTTTATTATTGTTTTTGTCTTTAATCTTATAGTCTTAGAATAACGAGGTAATATATGTAATATATGATGATTATGATTTTTTTTTCCAGACTGACATCTACAGACACCATTCCCAAAAGCAAATTTCTTGCTCTGGGATCCAAATTTCGATACAGTGGCCGGACCCAAGCTCAGACTAGACAAGCTAGTGCTCTCATTGACAGGCCTGCCCCACACTTTGAGCGTACAGCGAGCAAACGGGCATCTCGGAGCCTTGATGGAGGTTTGTATTGAATATTAATGATTTCTTGTGATTGTAATTCATTGGGGAAGATAAAAGCAGTACAGTTATCTGTAAGAAGACAAAATTGAAGAAAACCAGTGGTACAATAAAATGAAACTTACAAATTTTCTTTTTTTTCCTTTTTGTTTGAGATAGTCTCACTGTTTCCCAGGCTAGAGTCATCCTAGCTCATAGCACCTTTAAACTCCTGGGTTCAAGTGATACTCCTGCCTCAGCCTCCCAAGTAGCTGGGACTACATACACCCACCACAATGTGTGGCTAATTTCTTTCTATTTTTAGTAGAGATGGAATGTCATTCTTGTTCAGGTTAATCTCAAACTCCTGAGCCCAAGCGATCCTCCCGCCTTGGCTAATCCTAGAGTGCTAGGATTAAGAGTGAGTTACTATGTGTGGGCTACTTAGTAGCCCAGTCATCTTAAGAAAAGGAGAATAGTGACTAGATCAGGATTCTACTGCTAGATAGTGGTAGATCAAACATGCTAGAATTGGAATTAAGAATCTAAATCTATCAGAATCTTTATCATAGAATGAAAACCTAATATAGTGTTTGGCATTTTTAAATAGCTATTTTTTTCTAGTAGGAAAGACAAAAAGGGCCTGTCTTACTACAATAATCATTTAAAAACAAGTTTAGATCAGTTTGTCACATGGCAATTATATTATTATCGTTTAAAGACAGGGTCTTCCTCGGTCACCCAGCCTAGAGTGCAGTGGCACCATCATAGGTCACTGTAACCTCAAACTCTTGGGCTCAAGCACTCCTTCCACTGCAGCCTCTCAAGTATCTGGGAATACACGCGTGTTCCACCGTGCCATGGCAATTATAGGTAGAAAAATCATCCCATTATTGGAATCCTCAAATTTTTAAATAAAATAAGGAGGAAATAAACATTTCATGCTTGTGTATACAGACAGAAGATCTATGTAATTTACGTGGCTGGATAGACCATTACTGAGATAAAGTCATAAGCCACATTGGAGATCAGTATGCCAATAAAAGGGATGTCTATGAAATAAATATTAGGACAGCAGTAACCAAAAGAGACTATTACTGATTAAATTTATTAAGGACTTACTAATACACAACCTTAGGTTCTCTACAATAAAAGCAATGTCCATTGTAAGTGTAATATAAAGGTTTGAGTTCTCGAATCAGACCGACCTCGTTCCAATATCAACTCTAGCATTAATGCACTGTATTCTTAGACAAGTTACTTAATTTCTCTGTGCCTCAGTTTTCTCATTCATAAAACTGGGATGATGATAATATAGAAACCTCAAAGAGTTTTCATGAGCAATAAATAAAATATATTATGGTATTTAGCATAATGGCTGGCACTTAATAAGTTCCCCCCAAAATGTTAACTATCATTAACAAATCATAATTCAGGCCAGGGCATTATTATTTTGTTCTGTATCATCCAGAACCATGTTGTTATATTCTGGTTTGTTGATTTATGCAGACCATCTCATGAACTATGGAGATGTTTATTTATATATTAATTAATTTATTTATTTTTTGAGACAGAGTCTCACTTTGTCACCCTTGGTAGAGTGCTGTGGCATCATAGCTCACAGCAACCTCCAACTCTTGGGCTCAAGTGATTCTCTTGTCTCAGCCTCCCGAGTAGTTGGGACTATAGGTGCCTTCCACAATGCCCAGCTATTTTTAGAGATGGGGGCTCATTCTGGCTCAGGCTGGTCTCAAACCTATGAGCTCAGGGCAATCCACCTGCCCCGGCCTCCCAGACTGAGCCACCATGCCTGTCCTGAGCTGTGTGGATTATCATACAGCAGCCATAAGCACCATTTGGAAATCCTCTACTAATTGAGCAAGTATTTCTTTCCATGATCTGAGGAAAATTTGCAATAGAATGTAAGAAGATTCTTCTTGCAGTGTTCCTATCTGTTTCATAGTTTGGTCATCTCTTTGCTAGGTACTGTGCTAGGTGCAGGAGATATTATAGAGAGAGCCATAGCCTTCATTAAATTCTTAATCTAACGGACGATAATACTCATCACTGTAGAATAAACAGACTGTTATGGGAACATATATCAGAAATACCTAACATAGTTTAGAGGAATCAAGAATGGGTCAGCTAGGGAAGAGGTCACCTAAGCAGTAGGACTTTTGTTCTAGTAACAGTACAAGGCACAGTGCATGCTTTGTCTTACTTAATCTTTATGAAAACACTATGAATTAGGCTCAAGGATTAAATAACAATATATGACAGCTGGTAAATGGAACTACTAGGATTGGAAATACTCTAAAACCTAAGTCCTTTTGGATGCTTATTTATTACTTTGCTCAATAATTTATTTTATACTTCCTGTAAGCTAGGTATTGTCACTGGAAGTATAGTGGTGAACGCACAAATGTGTTCTCTGACCTCATGGAGAGCTTACATTCTATAGGTTGAAACAGAAAAGAATGAAATAGCATAATTTTATTTACTTATTTACATATTTTGAAGCAGAGTCTCACTCTGTCACTCTGAAGAGTGCTATGGCATCATAAATCATAGGAGGATTGCTCAAAATTCTCTTGCATCAGCCTCCCAAGAAGCTGGGACTACAGGCTTGTGCCACAACACCCAGTTAGTTTTCCTAGTTTTAGTAGAGACAGGGTCTCCCTCTTACTCAGGCTGGTCCCGAAATCCTGAGCTCAAGCAATATACTCACCTTGGCTTTATAGAGTGCTAGGATTATAGGCATGAGCCACTCCACTTGGCCAACGTAATTTTAGATAGTGGTGAGTACTATGAAGAAAATAAAACAGGGTAATGGGATATAGTGTCTGGGGATGGAGGAGTTTGAGGAGCTATTTTAGGTTGGGTGGTCCCATCTAAATTTAGAAGATTTTTCTGAGGAGCTACATTTAAACTGAGACTTGTATTATGAGAAGGAACCAGCTGTGTCAAAATCTGGGGGAGGATCATTCCAGAAGGTGTAGCAAGTACAAAGTCCTGATGAGCTTGCCATGTGACTAGATCAGTGCTGTCCATAGAACTTTCTGTGCTGATTGGAATCTTTCATTTCGTGAGATCCAGTTTAGTAGCCAGTAGCTCTGTGTGTCCATTAAGAACTCGAAATGTGGTTTCAGAATCCCAACAAGAAAAAAGAATTTAAAATGTGGCTATGTAACTAAGGAATTGAATTTTTTTTTTTTTTTTTTTTTGGAGACAGAGTTTCACTTTGTCACCCTCAGTAGAGTACCATGGTGTCATAGCTCATAGCCAACATCAAACTCTTGGGCTCAAGCAATTCTTTTGCCTCAGCCTCCCGAGTAGCTGAAACTATAGGTGCCCTCCACAACATCCTGCTATTTTTTAGAGATGGGATCTCACTTTTGCTCAAGCTGGTCTTGAACTCCTAAACTCAAGCAATCCACCTGTCTTGGCCTCCCAGAGTGCTAGTATTACAGGAATGAGCCACTGTGCCAGGGCAGGAATTGAATTTTAATTTAATTTGAATTTAAATAGCCATCTCTGACTCATAGCTCTTATTGGATGGCACAGGTCTATATCCTAGAAAATGAAGGGGAAAAGAATACAAAATAAGTGAGTTCAGAGAAGTAGGCAGGGGTCAGATTCTGTAGGACCTTGTAGGCTACAGTACAGTTTATATTCTACTTGGAGTGAGAAGCTATTATGAGTGAGAGAATCCAGCTTCCTGTTTTGAAAGAGCACTCTGATTGTTCTGTGAATGCTCCCCTGAAGTGAAAATGAAAGCAGAAACAGGGTGAAGGCTGTTGCAGAATGGGGGACAGCTTAGACCTGAGGTAGTCAAGGGTATGTTTTAGACAGAATTACTGATAAATTAAATACTGAAGATGGCAAGCCAAAGAAAATGAAGTTTTATTCCTGGGCTTGATTATTTAGTGCAAGAATGTCCAACCTGTGGCTCTAGCTAATTTTTTGAGGACTATTTTGCTTATCAGTGATGTTGGGTATTATGAAAAGCATGCATGGACCTTCTCATCAGCTATCACTAGTGTTTGTGAATTTAATGTGTGAGCCAAGGCAACTTTTAACTCTTCTAATTTGCAACAGAGGATAAAAAAGGTTGGACACTCCTGCTTTAGTGGAATGGGAAAGTCTGGGAAAAGAATAGAGTTGGGGATGTGAAAAATCAAAATCATAGCTTCTGTTCTAGATAAGTTTGAGGTATAATCACTCAATCGTCATATCTTTGTCATAATCATATAACATCAGGCGTCTCCCTCCTTGTCAAGTAAATGACCCTACATTTAGTTTAGCTTAGATGTGGGGAGCTATTTTTCTTTTAAAGTTTTTTTTTTTTTTATTACATCATAGCTGCGTGCATTAGTGCAGTCAAGGGGTACAATGTGCTGGCTTCATATACACTCTAAAATGTTTTCATCAAACTGTTTACGGCCAGGCATTGTGGCGGGTGCCTATAGTCCCAACTACTTGGGAGGTGGAGGCAGGAGACTCGCTTGAGCCCAGGAATTGGAGGTTGCTGTGAGCTGTGATGCCATTGCACTCTATTCAGGGGGACAGCTTGAAGCTCTGTCTCAATTTAAAAAAAAAAAAACAACTGTTTAACATACCCTTCATGGCATTTTCTTAGTTATTGTATGAAGACATTTGTATTCTGCATTTAGTAAGTTTCGCATGTACCCTTCTAAGATGCACCATAGGTGTGGCCCCACCAATTATCCTCCCTCCACCTCAAACTCCCCCCTCCCCTCCCTTCCCATATTCTTGTGCTATAGATGGGTTTTAGCCTTCATATGAAACCTTTAAATTAGCTTCATAGTAGGGCTGAGTACATTGGATACTTTTTCTTCCATTCTTGAGATACTTTGCTAAGAAGAATATGTTCCAGCTCCATCCATGTAACCATGAAAGAGGCAAAGTCTCCATCTTTCTTTAAGGCTGCATGGTATTCCATGGTATACATGTACCACAATATATTAATCCATTCATGGGTCGATGGGCACATGGGCTTCTTCCATGACTTAATAATTATGAATTGGACTACAATAAACATTCTGGTACAGATGTCTTTGTTATAATGTGATTTTTGGTCTTCTGAGTATATACGTAGTAAAGGAATTATAGGATTGAATGGCAGGTCTATTTTTAGATCTCTAAGTACTCTCCATACATCCTTCCAAAAGGAACGTATTAGTGTGCATTCCCACCAGCACTGTAGAAGTATTCCCTTTTCTCCGCATCCATGCCAATATCTCTGGTTTTGGGATTTTGTCATGTGGGCTGATCTTACTGGAGTTAGGTGATATCTCAAAGTAGTTTTGATTTGCATTTCTCTGATTAAGGATGGCGAGCATTTTTTCATGTGTCTGTAGGCTGTGTGCCAGTCTTCTTTAGAGAAGTTTCTCTTCAACTCCTTTACCCACCCTGAGATGGATCACTTGTTCTCTTCTTGCTAATATGTTTAAGTTCTCTGTGTATTCTGGTTATTAAACCTTTGTCGGAGACATAACCTGCAAATATTTTTTCCCATTCTGAGGGCTGTCTGCTTGCTATACTTACTATGTTCTTAGCTGTACAGCAGCTTTTTAGTTTGATCAGGTCCCAGTAGTTTATTTTTGATACTGCATCAATTGCCTGGGGAGTCCTCCTTATAAAATATTCACCCAAGCCAATTCCTTCAAGAGTTTCGCCTGTGCTTTCTTCTAATATTTTGATAGTTTCATATCTAAAGTTTAAATATTTAATCCAGTGAGAGTCTATCTTAGTTAATGTTAAGAGGTGTGGGTCTAGTTTTAGTCTTCTACAGGTCGCCAGCCAGTTCACCCAGCACCATTTGTTAAATAGGGAGTCTTTTCCCCAATGAATGTTTTTAATTGGCTTGTCAAAGATGAAGTAATGGTAAGTAGCTGGATTCATCTCTTGGTTCTCTATTCTGTTCCAAACATCTACCTCTTGTTTTTGTGCCAGTACCATGCTGTTTTGATCACTATCAATTTATAGTAGAATCTCAGGTCTGGTAGCGTGATTCCTCCTGCTCTGTTTTTATTTCTGAGTAATGTCTTGGCTATTCGAGGTTTTTTCTGATTCCATATAAAATGAAGTATTATTTTTTCGAAATCTTTAAAATATGACCATGGAGCTTTGATAGGAATTGCATTAAAATTATATATTGCTTTGGGTAGTATAGACATTTTAACAATGTTGATTCTTCCCAGCCATGAGCATGGTATATTTTTCCATTTGTTAACATTTTCAGCTATTTCTTTTCTTAAAGTTC
>CAUYON010122940.1:0-13099 GCA_963573935.1 Arctocebus calabarensis | reverse complement strand
TTTTTTTTCCAAGAGACAGGGGTCTTGCTATGTTGTCCAGGCTAGACTCGAACTCTTAGGCTCTAACAATCTTCCTGCCTCAGCACCCCTGTGTGGCTGGGATTACAAGCACCTGCTACCATGCCTGGCTCATTTCTTTTTATGGCTGCATCCCATTGCATCTGTACACCACAAGTGGCTTATCCATTCATCTACTGAATGGACTTTTGGGCTGCTGTGAATATATGTGTACATGTATTTGCTTGAGTACATGTTTTCAGTTCTTTGAGGGGTGTATATATATATATATATATATATACACATATATATATACATGTATATTTCTAGGAATATAATTGCTGGATCATACAGTAAATTCTATGTTTAACTTATTAGTAGTATTTTTTTTGAGACTGAATCTCACTTGGTCACCCTGGGTAGAGTGCTGTGGCATCAGCCTAGCTCACTGCAACTTCAAATTCCTGGGCTCAAGCAATCTTCCTGCCTCAGCCTCCGGAGTAGCTGGGACCACAGGCATGCACCATCATGCCTGGCTAGTTTTTTTTTCTTTTTTTGTTAGAAACAAGGGGCTCACTCTTACTCAGGCTAGTCTCGAATTCCTGAGCTCAAGCTATGCACCCATCTTGGCTTCCCAGAGTGCTAGGATTCCAAGCGTGAGCCACTGAGCCCAGCCTATCTTTAACTTTTTGAGGAACCATCAAGCTATTTTATGGAGTAGCTGAACTATTTTACATTTCCACCAGCAATGTATAAGCATTCTGATTTCTCCTCATCCTTGACAACACTTGTTATTTCCTCCTGTTTTTGGTGGTGATAATTTGTTTTTAAATTATTCTAGCCGACCCAGTGTGCAAAGTGATACTTCATTGTGAGTTTGATTTGCCTTTCCCCAGTGAGTGATGAGACTGGGCATCTTTTAAGTGCTTGTTGGCCATTTGTATATCTTCCTTGGAGAAAATACCTGTTCAAGGGATTTGCTCATTCTGAATTGGGTTCTCATTTTCTTGTTGAGTTATAAGAAGAGTTCTTTATATATTCTGGATACTAGACCCTTATCAGATATATGATTTGCAAAATGTTTTCTTCTATTCCCTTGTATTTTCATTTATTATTTGTTTGTTTATTTGTTTTGTTTTGTTTTGTTTTAAGAGACAGTGTTGCTGGTTTGCCCAGGCTAGATTCAAACTCCTGGCCTCAAGCGATCCTCCTGCTTCAGCCTCCTGAGTAGCTGGTACCACAGGCTCATTCCACCTTGCCTAGCTTGTCTTTTTACTTTCTTGATGTTATCTTTTGATGCACAAAAGTTTTTCATTTTGATGACTTGACTGTCAACCTGAAATAATTGAAAGGATCAGAGTCCAGTTTAAAAGAGTGTATTCGAGGCCAGGTAAGGTGGCTCATGCCTATAATCCTAGCAACCTGGGAGCCCAAGGTGGGTGAATTGCCTGAGCTCAGGAGTTCAAGAACAGCCTAGTAAAAGCAAAAATCTGTTTGTACTAAAAATGGAAAAACTAGTCAGGTGTGGTGGCAGGCACGTATAGTTCCAGCTACTCAGGAGGCTGAAGCAAAAAGATTACTGGAGCCTAAGAATTTGAGGTTGCTGTGAGCTACAATGATGCCAAGGCACTGTACCCAGGGCAACAGAGTGAGACTCTGTCTCAAAAAAAAAAAAAAAAAAGTCTCTTCCAGTGCAGAGCTAAAGATAGTCATCCAGAAATAGCCATCCAGAAAACACAGACTCCAAATAAATAGGGTTGATACTCCAAAGCAGAAAAGTGAAAGTCTCATATAGGCAGAAAACAAACAAACAAAAAATTAGCAGAATTACATTTCCCATACAAGGTTGGTTTGTGAGTTACAGAAATATGATTAGTTGCAGCTAATTTTCTTTTTCCAATTTAAAGACATATTATCTAACATTCCATCTTAGATAATGTTTTAGTCAGGAGATCTTTGTGTAAAAGAAAAAAGAAAAGTTAATCTACAATGAAGATCAACCAGAAAGAAGGAAAGGGTCTTCTCTGGTGCCTTTAGTCTTTTACAACACTTTACAAAACAATGTAGGTAAGAAAAAGGCTAATCTAGAATCAGAAACCCAAAGGTTACAGCTGCCCCGTCAGTAACTCAGCTTCCATCATCACATTCCTTTAAGGCTCAAAATAATTTAAAGCTCCAATAGCTTTGATTTTGAATTACATATTTTCACATTATATACCAGCTGGTTCCTGCACACCCGAGGATATTGTTTTTGGCCTGCCTAGTCTCATTTTCTGTGATCAAAGAGATTTGTCTAACAGGGAAAGGACTTGAATAAACATTTCTTCAAAGATACACAAATGGCCAACAAGGATATGAAAAGAATGCTCAACATCACTAATCATTAGGGAAATGCAAATCAAAACCACAGTGAAATACCACCTAATGGATGCCTATTATCAAAAGAAAAAAAAAGGAAAATAACAAGTATTGATGGAGGATGTGGCAAATTGGAACCCTTGTGCACTGTTGATCAGAATGTCAAGTGGTGTAGCTGCTGCAGAATTTAGGAATTTTTTTCCCTAAAAAATATTAAAAATAGAAATACCATATGACCCAGCAATCCTACTTCTGGGTAGATGATAGCCAAAGGAATTGAAAGCAAGATCTCAATGAGATGCTTGTACGCCCATGTTCATAGCAGCGTTATTCACAACAGGCACCAGTAATGAGCAACACAAGTGTCCATCGACGAATGGATAAACAAAATGTGTGTACATACAATAGAGCACCATTCAGCCTTGAAAGGCAAGAGATCTCGTCATGCGTTATGGTATGAATGAACCCTGAAGACCTTATGCTATGAGTCATATGCCAGTCACGAAAGACAAATACTGTTTGATTCCACTTCTAAGGGGCATCAAGAGTGATCAGACTCACAGAAACAAAGTAGGATGGTGTTGGCTCGCCGGCTAGGGTGCCAGCCACATACACCAGAGCTGGCCAGTTCAAACCTAGCCCAGGCCTGCCAAACAACAATGACAACTACAACCAAAAAATAGCCGTGCATTGTGGCAGGTACCTGTAGTCCCAGCTACTTGGGAAGTGAGGCAAGAGAATCGCTTAAGCCCAAGAGTTGGAGGTTGCTGTGAGCTGCGATGCCGCTGGCACTCTACCCAGCATGTCAAAGTGAGAATCTATCTAAAAAAAAAAAAAAAAAAAAGTAGGATGGACACTTGTGTTGCTTATTACTGGTGCCTGTTGTGGGTGGGTGCTGGGATCTGCTGAGAGGAGAAATGGGGATCTGTGTCATGGAGACAGAGTTTCGGTTCTACAAGATGAAAAGTTCTGGAGATCTATTTCATAACATGTGAATACATTTACCACCGTTGTACCAGACGTTTTAAAATGGTTACCATGCTAAGTTCTTATTGTTGTTGTTTTGAGACAGAGTCTCACTTTGTCACCCCCTAGTAGAATGCTGTGGCATCATAATTCAAAGTAACCTCAAACCCTTGGACTCAAGCCATCCTCTTGCCTCAGTTTTTCACTTTTAGTAGAGACAGGGGTCTCACTTGTGCTCAGGCTGGTCTGGAACTCCTGAGCTCAAGCAATCCACCTGTCTCAGCCTCCCAGAGTGCTGAGATCACGGGCATGAGCCACCGCACCTGGCCCTAAGATGCTAAGTTTTATGTTATGTGTGTGTGGGGGGGGGGGGTTTCCCCCAAATCACAATTTAAAAAAGAATAACAAAGTTTTTAAAAAGATGGGTATCTACCCAGGGTAATGTGTAACCAACAGAAACCACCTGGGTCCTGAGAAGCTACGTGATACCCTCACGTTCATGCTTTCTGCCCGTGCTTCCCGGGAACACACCCTTCTGTGAACATGTACTCTCTGATAGATGAGGTCAAATTCTGTTCTTGGGATGAAAAAAACCACAGGAACCTTGTCATGTCTCTGAGGTTTACACATAAGGCGTGTCAGAGCGTGACCAGCAGCCTCCTTGCCTTGGGGACATTTGATAGAAGGTTGGATGGGAGCTTGAATGAGGACGGAGGCTGGGATTGGTTCCTGGAGCCAGAAGATTAACTTGGAAGGGATGGGAGTCCTCTCTCCTCCTCCCACTTAAAGTTGCAGCCCTGGGTCCCCTTGGCTAGGGTGGGGCATGCCTGGGTGGGGTGTGGCTTTAAACAGAGGGCATGGGGGAGGGAGACAGTGTGTGTGGGTACTGTGCTTGGGAGGTCTTGTGTCAACCAATGGGACACCCCTCTTCCCTTCCCCAGATGAGGAGCGCTGCCTGTGTGAAGCTAGGGCACACTTGGATGGTTGGATTTAGTCTGGAACCTGTTAATTATTCCTTTCTTATCTAAACCTGGAATGTGAGGAAAGAAAAACAACTCAGGGCAGTCTGAGCTATGTGAGGCATGCAAAGTTTATTAGGCACAGGGAGTCTCCCGTTTTGGACTTAGGTCATGAGCCCCCACCCAGGCAATTGTTTAAAGGCATTTTGGTCTTAACTGGCTGCCTCACCCCTCACGTTCCTGGGATTTGTGATACAAAGAACAAGGTAGGTCAATCAATGACTTACGTTATTTTAATGCAAATTTATGGTAAATAACTTAGAAACCATCCCCTCCTTTTCCCTTTTAAAGCCCACTTGTAACCACAGCTAATCAGCATATATGCAAGGCACCTTGAATCTGTACTCCTGGGGTGGAGTCCTCAAACTTGGCCTAAACAAACTGTCTACTTACCTGAACTTTGCCTCAGTTTTTTTCCTTTAGGTTGACAAATGGGGGTGATGGAGAGCTGTTTCCTCTCTTCCTGGCCCCCTTCAATCAGATAGCTCACCTTGGTAACGCCATCTCTCCACGCCCCCTTGAGGCACAGGCAGGCATTTCTGCTATAACGTGCTACACACCTTCCTAGGTACCTGACAGTCGGCCTATGTGGCACGTGTAAAAGTCACAGGGCCTAAGGGAGAAAGGCTTGGCAGACTATTTGCATGCTATGTAATTTTTTAATCTGAATGCAAACAAAACCACAGGCAGTCCTGATAAAAAGGGCAGCAAGCATTAATCTCACCAGGATTTGCACCCGGTAGCCCAGAGGGGTTCATGCTTTTTGTTTGAAGACATCAAAATTTAAAATTTGATTCAGGCTGTAATCAATTAAAACAAATGATATGTGTGAGAATATCTTCAACTGTCATCCTAACTCCACCAGGTACTTTAAGATTTTGGAAAGCTTGGAAAATCCGCTAGAAACCTCCTAGAAAGCCCTGGAGTCTTTCTGAATGTACATATAGAATTTTCAGTCTTTCTGAATGTACATATAGAATTTTCTCATTAACATCTTCATATGCTGCTGGTATTTGCTCTTTTGTTGAGAAAATGCTTACCCCTGGCCAGCAACAAACATAATCTCTGCATTATGTTGACAATGTGCCTCTGTTCAACTGCAAATGAGCTAATGCAGGGCACAGAAGCACAAAACAGATTCCTTCATTTGCACAACCGGAGACTCAGAATGGAGTATCTTCTTCCCATCTTCTCTCTAGACTTTTGGGCATGTGTTTAATAGTTTTTATCAGTGAGAATCAGGTTCAGCTACAAGTGACACAAAGCAAAATGGAGGAGTATTTTTCTTTCCTATGTCCAGGCAGAAATCTGGGGCAGAGGGGCAGGCCATAGGATAAGGGACCCTAACTCCTTCTATCTTGTTGCTCTGTCCTGTGTAGCCTCAATCTCATGGCCTAAGCTGATAGCATCCACATTCCTGGCAGCAGGATGGAGAAAGAGACAAAGAAGAAAGCAAAGTTCCTGGAAGCTGCTGTATGGCTCTTTTGCATACATTGCATCAGACAGAACTTTGTCATATTTCATGCCAAAACAAGGGTGACCAGGGAAATCTTTGGGGTCCATACAGGTCTTGCCCACAATTCTATTACTAAAGCAAGGGGACTGATCAAGTGGATTTGTGGAGGAGGTAGGGGAGACACTAGCAGTCTATACAATAGAGGCTGATGGCAGAACTTTAAAATTCCAGCACATTCTTAGCAGAGGGGAGACCAGCAGTGACTGAAGTCCTGGCCATCATTGTCCACTCTCAGAACAGCCCAGAGATTTACCACCCTGCTCTGTGGTGTGGTGCCGATCCAACACTTATGACCTAGTTAAATTTTTCTTCGTATAAAGCATTTGTTTTTAATTCTGAAAAGCTTTATTTTTAGAAAGAGAGCGTGTATTTCTTGCTCTTATTACAACAGTAACAGAAATGCTATTTCCCCTACCCCAACCCCTGGCGATCATGAAGTTTTATCAGTTTTATATCCTCAGTCTGTGTCAAATGTCCCTACTTCTCCATTCCTACCACCGGGGTGGTCCAGATCACCATGATCTGTCACCTGATCTACAGCAAAGGGCTTCCACTGCTTACCCTTCCTGTTGTCAAATCCAATGATCTCCTCTGGGCAGCCATAGTGAACTTGAAAGACACAGACCAGGCTTGGTGCCTGTTGCTCAAGCTGCTAAGGCACCAGCCACATACACCTGAGCTGGCGGGTTCGAATCCAGCCTAGGCCTGCCTAACAACAATGACAGCTGCAACCAAAACATAGCCAGGCACTGTGGTGGGCATCGGTAGTCCCAGCTACTTGGGAGGCAGAGGCAGGAGAATCGCTTGAGCCCAGGAGTTGGAGGTTGCTGTGAGCTGTGATGTCACAGCACTCTATCCAGGGCGACGGCTTGAGGCTCTGTCTCAAAAAAAAAAAAAAAGAGAGAGAGAAAAGAAAAATATCTTCTCTCTTTAAAAAAAAAAAAAAAAAGAAAGACACAGACCAAATCCCAAAGCTTTCCCTATGATCCTGGAACAAAAAGCAAACTCAGCATGGTTTATGAGTGCTAAGTATAGCCTGGCCTGCGCACCTTCCCAGCCTCCTTCTCCCAGGCTCTTCCACTCTGCTTTGTGCCTTTTGGCTACACTCTCTCCCACCATAGGCCCTTGGCATGTACTGCCCTGTCTGGAAGCTCTCTCTACCACCCATCCCCACCCTCCTGTGTCTCATTAAGCTCAAGCTCACCCTTTCAGGGCAGGCCTCCCTGACCAGCCTCCACCCTCTCCCCCTCCCCACCACACCTGGAGGGCCCTTTTATAGTTAAAAATTCATCACTGTGTTTATTTGACTAAGTTCCATTTCCCCAACTACAGCCTAAGTCTTATGAGGCCAAGATTATTTTTGCATGTATTACATCTCCCCTCTAGTACAGTAGGAGGCTCAGTAAATGAAAATACTAATACATAAATATGCTGAACTTAAAATTACCCATAATCTAACATTCCAGAAAAATCGCTGCTTCCAGAGTCTGATAAGTTTTCTAAAATTGTGTGCTAACATTAACATTTACATTTCGTGTTAGTAATAATGATCTTAGAACTGAGATCTGGGTCCCAAATCCTCATGCCAGAATTTTCACCCAAGCACTTTCCCCATTTAAATAGAACCTAACATGAGAGCTTAGGACCAAAGGCATGGCCCTCAGAGAAAGAGGAAAATTGGCTTGTTCAGGATCCTTTTCCCCTTAATGCTAAAATCCTACAATAACTTCCCCTGACTAACTGGATGAGAAGCAGGGAGGAGAAAGTCGGGGAGGGCCTCGTCAGCACACGGGTATGGCCCTGTAACTACTTTTCCTTTTAAAGTTGTGCTTTGCTTTCATCGGGATGGTTTCAAAACATGTCAGGTTTCTTGGAAATATGTGTACCGTTCCTGAGACACACCTAAGCCTGCTATCTGTAATTAGCCAAAAAGTCCTTGGGTTAATCAGTCTCGTTTATTATAGTCAAGTAAAACCCCACAGGAAAGCAGGCCTCAGTTGGGAGGTTCCCTTCCTAGTCCACATGCTGCAGAGACAGGGCGCTGGCTGGGCGAGGCTCAGCAGAGGAATCTGCCATCGCTGTTGGCCTCAGTGGTCAGCTCTGGTGGGTGACAAATAAACATGGAAGTTGTGAAAACCCAAAAAAAGCCGACCTGCAGTGGGTGAGCCCAGGCCACAGACCTGGGGGAGCCTGAGGGGAGGAATCCCAGGCTCCAGGCATCTAAGCAAGGAAGGACTCTGGCAGGGACGGTGTCCCCTTCCAACTGCCCCCCTGCCCCCCAGGTCCGGTGGGCTGCTCACTACCAGCCCCCGACTCCCCATATCTGAATGGGTCACTCCTCACCACCCCCTGATCCCCCAGGTCCCACCTCCCGCTGGCACCCCCGAATCCAAATTACCTGGACAGGCCTGAGAGGAGGGGACACAGAGGCCCCCGGTGGGGCTGTTTGAGGCCTGCCAGGACGCACAGGTGCCCTCGGATCCCGCCGGCCTCGGCCTCACGGTGGCCTGGGGGAAGGGACCTGGAGGCCGCTCCCCCTGCCGCCGCCGCCGCCGCCGCCGCCGCCGCGAAGGTCGCTGTCCCGGGCCAGGAGGACCCCGCAGGGGCAGCAGCCCCCACAGCCGCCAACCAAGCCCGGGCACCAGGGCGGCCTCTTCCTGTCTGGCAGCGCTCTCCGCTGCCTCCAAGGCCGGCGCGAAAACTGCCGCGGGAGCGTTGGTGACGCCATGGCTGTGCCTGTGACGCCCCACAAACGGCAGGAACCGAGTACCGCTGCCCCCAGACCGCGATGGTCCCCTTCCGGCCTGTGGACCCCAACCACCGCCCGCCCCCACTCCCGGAAGGCCAGGTAGGGGCTGGGAAGGGACGATCCCCACCCCCGTCTTCAGGGCCCTGCTCCCCCTAAAAGGCAGGGGCAAGTGGAAGGTCTGGGCCGAGAGCCGGCTCTCTGGGTTTCTCCACACTGGGCATGAGTGGCCGTCGCCAACTTCGGACGTTTCTTTCTGTTTGACTACACAGCCTAGACCCTTCTTTTCGCCCCTAATAGTGGACGCCCCCACCCCAATTAAAGTGCATATTCTTTGGAGAATCTTGGAAAAAATGGAAACCTCTGGTCTCGCTATGCCTTAGTTGGAAGTCCTTGTGTTAGGGTTAGGGCGGGGACACAAGCAGAGAGCCAGTAAGTGAAGTGGGTGAGAGGAAATGCTGGCTTCTCCCTCGTGGATAGGGACAGCCCCATCCGTGCACACACGCTCACATGCACGCACGCACATTCTCACACACACATCGACACATGCTCATACACTCACCCACGCACTCACATGCACTCACACACTGACACATGTTCTCACACTCTTTCACATGCACTCACATTCTCACACACTCACACATGCTTACACACACGCATTCTCACACATTTCCGCGCGCTTACTCACTGACACATGCTCAGACACACTCTTTCACATGCACTCACATTCTCACACTCTCACTCACACACGCTCTCACAGACGCTCACACTCTCACACTGACACATTCTCACACATGTTCACACACCCTCACATTGTCACATGCACTTACACACATTCACATTCTCACACTCTCCCACAGGCTCACACATCCTCACACATGCCCACACAGTCACATATTCTCATACACACACGCGCTAACACATGCACTCACACACACACCTTCTCACACACATACATACATTCTCATACGCTCACAAAAGCACTCACACACACACTGGTGCCCTGTCATCCTTCTCACCATCTCCCACACGGAGGAAGCCTAGAGTTGCTGCTGATGCCAGGAATGGTGCCCAAGCAGAATGAGCTCCCAGTCACTGTTTCAAGATGAATGAGAGGAATGAATCGCTAACTTCACTGGACTTGTGCCATAGCAAATTAAACAGAGCATGTCCTGTGAAGATGGAAGCCTGTGGCACCTGTGAGACGGTGCTCTGGATTTTGGACACTTGACCCGGTGCGCCCCACAGAAGCTGAGCATGTGCCCAGCGCATGCAACTGGCCTGGCCTGGCCCTGAGATGGCCCAGCCCAGACAGGCATCTGTGACTCACTTTCTCAAAGGGGTTCAAGGCCTTTACTGCCTTCCCAATAATGATGAGTACACAGAAAAATAGCATCTCCAGGCCATTCCGAGTTCCTTAAAAAGGAAAATGAGAAACTCTTCCAGCTGCATGGTTACTTGGGAAAAAGCCCAGTCCCCACTAGAGGTTTGACTGCAGCCTTCCTGGCAGGGGCGGCTTCTACGAAGCCTCTGATGACTCAGTCTGTTGTCCTGGTATTACCTAGCGTGGCAGTGACAGCTGCTGCTTTCCACGTGTTGCTGACAGAAATAACCCTTCCACTCACTTGCCACGAGCCCGGTGGGTGGAGACTTTAGCTATGAGGAAATGCCGCAGACTGTTCCAATCAGGACAATGCTGTGCCTGCAGCCCCCAGAGGGCACTGACTTGCTTAGCTAAACCCCAGACATTTAATTTGAAAGCAGAAGTGAAAGGAAGACAAGGTTCCTGAAAGGGTTATTCTGACTTAGACTGGCTATAAAAATGCTATTGGCTGTTATTCTGCGTGGCCAAAGTGCACCCAGAATGTCTTCTGTCTCCATCCAGTGAGTTGGTTACTTTGGCTAAAAGGAGGCAAGCAGCACTCTGCTCTTCAGGGCAAAGATGGAGCGGCAGGATCAGTTCAAGAAGGAAGGGGTGAGTGTGTTGCCCAGGGAAGGAGCCAAGACCAGCCCCAAATGCCAAGGCCAATGCAACCTTCCTGGAGAGTCCCTGGGGCTCGTGGTGTTGCAGAGAGAGCTCTGTGCTGTGCAGATCACGGGGGGAGGCACCTGTTCCTCTAGAGTCCACCCGGCAGACGGACTGGCACGGAGAGCAGGGGAGAGGTTTACAGATAAGCGCTCTTTGGGAACCATTCTACTGGAACATCCTTTACAACTAGCACCTATAACTGAATTAAAGAGACTCGGGTTAGTTTGTTCCATACTTCAACCAAATAGGTTTGGTTACACATCTGGGGAGATCTGTTTTGCTCTGTTTTGATTGTGGCTTCAGAGTATTTAATTAACCTTTTCAGTAAGTACCGTAGCTGAGCTGTGAGAAAACAAGATAAACTCAGAAAAGATGTTGCTAGGTTTTTCGTTCAGATCTGTTGCGGAGGCTCCTTACTTTTTAGAGACCAAAGATTTTTGTGGACCCCACCACCAATACCATCTAAGTGAGTTTACTTGTTAGACACTCTTGGTTTAGGAAAATGCGTAATGACAGAAAAGTAACATGAATTTATTAACACTCGAAAAGAATGTGCATTTTATTCATCACAATAGCATCTGCTGTTATTTGGAGTGGGGGAAGAGTAGTGCAATTTTGTGCAAAATATTCTTTATTGAGGCATGGATGTGAGATCCTTGCTGTGAGCAGACTGGAAGCTTGCCCTGTAGTGGGCAGATTAAGAGTGCATCTGCCAGGTGGAAACCCCTGGGGTTCATTCCTGCTCCATCCTATTCTACAGAATTTGGGCATGTTCTTTAACTCTCTGTGCCTCAGTTTTCTCATCTGTAGAGTGGGAATAAACATACCTCTTCACAAAGGGCTGGCACGATTAAATGAAATGATGCTTGTAAAGTACCTGGCACACAGGAAATTCCCCCATAAATCTTACTACTTTATGATCTTCCTTGAAAGCTGCGTTTCTCTGCCTCAACACTTTACACTTGGCATTGAGAGGGTGGTCTTGCACGTTATAGATGTGTAGCAGCAACCCTGGCCACTGCTCACTAGATGCCAATAACACCTTCTCTCCGGTGTGACAACCACATCTCCCCTGGAGGGCAGAATCCACTGCTTCAGAGTTTACTGAGCACCTTCACTTAAATTATCTTGTTTGAATCTCAACTAGAAAGTGTTAGGCCGATTAAGTGTCATCACCTCTATTTTATGGAAAAGAACCTGAGTCGATGAGGACTCAGATGTGTGGGGGTCAAAGAGGTGTTGGTCGAGTTTGTGCCAGAGAGAAAGGGGCTGCCTGCCACACCCCCGGGGCCGCTGCAGAAAGGAAAGGAAATGCCCATGTGGGGTGGCCTTGAAAGCGGGCAATGCATCGTGAGAGGAAATGATTCAAATGGCCATCTCTAAAAGATAAGGGCTGACCCCAGCTGCCTGCACCCTCCTTTCTCCAGGGAAGGAAGTCTTCTCCTGAGCCAGGTGGGATGAAATCAGAGATGACCTTCCCCTTCCCAAGGGCACCCTGCCCCTTGGGAAGAAACTCAGGGCACATGATGGACTTCCTGGGAGACTTCAAAACAAAACTATTCCAATGGCTTATAAGAATCTGGGCAATCATTAAGTGGAGCTGACAGGGGATTTAGGAGCGGAGGAAAAAGCTGGGAGGGTGAGGGCAATGAAGGCTGTGCGGGCTGGTGGGGAGGATGCTAGGCAGTAGGAGGCTCCAGCCCTCTGTCTCCTGTCCCTTGGTGGCTGTGTGACTGTGCCCTCCCTGGCCTTTGCTTTTCTCCTACGTAGAAAAGAAAAAAACTATATTCATCAGATGGGCATCAAGGACTTTCTAACAGGAAAAGAGACTTTTGGTCTCAAAGAAAAAAAGGGTTAGGGAGAAATAACAAGATTTACAAGTAGATAAGAATTGTTGAATAAAAACCTTCCCTCCAAAATAAAAGATGGCAATGTGCTTTGCAAAATGAAAATATATGTTTTTGTGTTGGTATTTCCATCACCAACTAGCTTAGTGACCTGGAGCAAGTGACTTCCCCTCTGTACTTTCTGGGTCCTTGCTGATACTTACTCATAGTAATGGATTAATTAGTTAGCCCATGTGTAACATTTACTATAGACCTATCGTGGTTCTAAGTGTTCTACATGTATGAATTCTTGTATTCTTCACATGAATCCTATGAGAAAGGTAGTGTCATTATCTCTTATTTTATTTATTTTTTATTTTTTTGAGACAGAGCCTCAAGCTGTCACCCTGGATAGAGTGCCATGGCATTGCAGCTCACAGCAACCTCCAGTTCCTGGGCTCAAGCGAGTCTCCTGCCTCCGCCTCCCAAGTAGCTGGGACTACAGGCGCCCGCCACAAGGCCCGGCCATTTTTTGGTTGCAGCCGTCATTGTTGTTTGGCGGGCCCGGGGGCTGGATTCGAACCCGCCAGCTCAGGTGTACGTGGCTGGCGCCTTAGCTCGTTGAGCCACAGGCGCCGAGCC
>CAUYON010122939.1:0-55638 GCA_963573935.1 Arctocebus calabarensis | reverse complement strand
TGCTAATGATAATCTGTATTCGCAGCCACTCCCCGGCGCTAGCATCACCAGCTCAGCCCCACCTCACACCATCAGGCCAGATTCTCCTGAGGAGCACAGCCTCGATGCCTCACATGCGCAGTTGGCAGTAGGGCTCACACTTCTGTGAAACTAATGCCCTGGCTCTGACGGGAGGCGGAGCTCAGGCAGTGATGGGAGGGGCTGTAAATACCTGGGAAGCTTTGCTCAATACCCGCTGCCCTCCTGCTGTGCTTCCTAACAGGCCAAGGTACTGCTCCATGGTCTGGGGGTTGGGGACCGCAGACAAGTGATATTTAGAAAGGAGAGTTGGAAAGATCTTGTGATTAAGTAGATATATGGGGTCAGGGAAGGAGATATGTGCTGGTGTCATCTTCATTTTCAAAGCACACAAGTGCAGGCCGGGTGCAGTGGCTCACGCCTGCAATCCCTGCACTCTGGGAGGCTGAGGCAGGTGGATTGCCTGAGCTCACAGGTTTGAGATCAGCCTGCTCAGAGTGGGACCTCGTCTGTAAAAATAGCTGGGGGGTTGGCTTGGCCTGTGGCTCCGCGGGCTAAGGCGCCAGCCACGTACACCTGAGCTGGCGGGTTCGAATCCAGCCCGGGCCCACCAAACAACAATGACGTCTGCAACCAAAAAATGGCCAGGCGTTGTGGCAGGGGCCTGTAGTCCCAGCTACTTGGGAGGCGGAGGCAAGAGACTCGCTTGAGCCCAGGAATTGGAGGTTGCTGTGAGCTGTGATGCCACAGCACTCTATCCAGGGTGACAGCTTGAGGCTCTGTCTCAAAAAAAAAAAAAATAGCTGGGGGGTTGTGGTGGGTGCCTGTAGTCACAGCTACTGGGGAGGCTGAGGCAAGAGAATCTCTTGAGCCCAAGAGTTTGAGGTTGCTGTGAGCTACGACGCCACAGCACTCTACCAAGGGCAACAAAGTGAAACTCTATCTCGGAAAAAAAAAAAAAAAGCACAACTCACAGAGAGGCATTCCATCTACAAATATGTATTGAGCCACTAATACTAAATAGCAAATCTATAATAGTAACTATAGGTGATAGACTGTATTTCCAAAGATGACGGCCACACACACAAATTTCCATATATGAAATTCTTCTTTCTGTGCTATGTGTATAGAGCCTGGAAACCAGGAGTACCTTAAGATATGTTTCTTGTGTCCAGCAGATGATTAGCCTCTGCTGAATGAATGAGAGGATAAATCTAGAAGAAGAGTAATACCCAGTATGTTGGTTATTTGTTGCTTTGTAGCAGATTAACCCAACACTTATCTTAAAACAAAGAATGTTTATATCTCGCAGTTTCTGTGGGTGAAGAATCAGGAAACATCTTGGCTGGGTGACTCTGGCTTGGGGTCTCTCCCCAGGCTGCAATCATGGCCTTGGTCTCTGTAGAGGTCTTCACATATAGCAGCTGGCTGGCTCTCGATCTCATTAGATATCATTATCTTCATAGTTCTGGAGGCTGGCAAGCCCAAGATTGAGGTGCTGGCAGATTTAGTGTAAAGGCCTGCTCCCTGGTTCAGAGATGGTACCCTTTCAACTGTGTCCTCACGTGATGTAAGGGGCAATGATACCATTACTGAGGATAATGATGTGTGTATGAAAGAGAGGAAGTGAGAAAGTACCTTTTATGCCCAAGTTTCAAGTCACACACCATCACACACCATGTGCCTTATTCTACTTATTAGAAGTGAGTCGCTACCAATCCAGCCAGCACTGCAGGTGCAAGGATTACAAAATACCAGAACCAGGGGATCACTGAAGACCATCCCAGTGGGTACCTCCAGCACCTTGAGAATTGTTAAGTTACTAGGAAAATAGCAGCCCCCAAACACTCAGATAAATGTGTTCTTGGCTGTGAAAGAGATTATAAATTATCAACCTTTCTCTCATAGTTTTGCAAACATGGTAACACTATCACCTCTTTGCTCTTCAAATGCAAAAGGCACTCTGGCAGGGAAATGAACAGTAATAACAACTACCTTTGCCCTGCAAATAGTGCAGGTAGGTCTGGATGAATGACTTTCAGGCAGTTTTTGTTTGTGTGTTTTGAAGTGCAACATTGTTCCCTGACTAGAACGACAGTTAGGTTTGTTTTTCTCAACCCTGTAAAAATGAGATACCAAGTAAAGCATAAAAAAGGAACAATGGACTCTGATAATCCATTTTATCGGAACCCTTGTTCTAAGATGACCTGTGGTAAGACAAGCTAATGTGTCACTACAATCAGGAATTTTCCCGTGGCAGTGGTCAGTGTTTTCCAACCAAAATGAAATCACGTTCATGCTTTTAAAAATGCACACACTTGGGGCAGCACCTATGGCTCAGTGGGTAGGGTGCTGCCCGCATATACTGAGGGTGGCAGGTTCAAACCCAGCCCCAGCCAAGTTGCAACAAAAAAATAGCCGGGCGTTGTGGCGGGCGCCTGTAGACCCAGCTACTGGGGAGGCTGAGGCAAGAGCATCGCCTAAGCCCGGGAGTTGGAGGTTGTTGTGAGCTGTGACGCCAAGGCACTCCACCCAGGGTGACAAAGTGAGACTCTGCCTCTACAAATAAAATAAAAATAAATAAAAAAATAAAATGCACATACTTTCTCTCTCCTGAAACATTTAAAGCAAGAACAATGAAATGTTTTGCTTGTCAATGAATTTAGTTGACAGTGACTTGGTGCAGCTTGCCACAGGCAGAACTGACCTTTTCGGAGTCTTTTCAGGCTGGTAAGCCTATCTGGTCATTTGATGAGTTTGAGATATGTGTTTATTTTTGGCTCATTTTTCTGCAGCCTCAGTCAGCGCCTGCACAACTCTTCATTCCGTGGGGTGAGTCTCTTCCTGCCGATTCCGGATAAAGCCTCAGAATAAGCAATTAAACCCTCACACAGCGCGACCAAGGAAAACTGGAGAAAATAATTTCCCCTCTTACGGGACATTTGAACAAAACTACCCCAACAGAGAAATGAAATCTGTCCACTTGGTATCAAGCAAACTAAGAAAATTTCCCCCCAATTACACTGTGGGTAGGAATGTTTTCACACAGCCTTTCTCCCCAAACAGTTGAGTGCAGAGGCTGCCAAAGCTGGCCCAGATGTTTTACATCAGTCTTCCATGATGGCATCTTCGCCCGGGCTGGCTGAAGCCCAGTGTTTGCTCTAGCTGAATTTTCCTAAATTCTGTACCTCTCACACCAAATTTGTCTTAGTGATTACAGTTTTGTGCCACCTTGGCAAACTCTGTGATGGCTGGCAAACTTAGCCATAAAAAATGCCTTTGGAACATTGCTGTGTAATAATTAGATTAAAGTGTGTCCTTTGAAGTCTGCCTCTAGTTGGTATTTTGGAGATCAACTAACAACTGAGCTTTTGGGCTCAAATGTTGGGCCATGTGGCCATAGGGCCTATTAAGTTTTGCAGTTTTTTTTTTTTTTTTGGCTGGGGCCGGGTTTGAACCCACCACCCCAGGTATATGGGGTCGAGGCCCTACTCGTTTGAGCCGCAGGCGCCTCCCTGGGCCTATTAAATTTTAGGCCGAGGTGGAGTAGTGAATAGGAACAAGGCTGTCAGCTCCGGTACATCTTGGGAGAGTGGCGCTTTCATCAGGTGGCACTTTCTCCTTTCCTTAACCAGCCCCCTTTTCTGGTGAGTGTTTATTTTTCATTTTGAGACAGAATCTCACTATGTTGCCCTCAGTAGAATGCTATGGCGTCACAGTTCATAGCCACCTCAAACTCTTGGGCTTAAGCAATTCTCTTGCCTCAGAGTCCCGACTAGCTGGGACTACAGGCTGCCACAACGCCCGGCTATTTGGGGGTTGCAGTCGTCATTGTTGTTTAGCAAGCCTGGGCCAGGCTTGAGCCCACCAGCCCTGGTGTATGCGGCTGGTGCCCTACTCACTGAGCTACGGGCACCCAGCCATAGTGAGTGTTTAAATAACAATTCATGTTTCCTAGACTAGAGCTTCTGGAACACTGGTGTGTATATGAATCCCAGACATCTCGAATCTAGCAAGATGCGAGCACATTCTGATTCGGTTAGGTCTGGGTGGGCACACTCTGCATGTCTAATAGGTTTTCAGACTATGCTGGTATCTGATAGTGATTAGAGGCAAAAATTGATTTGCCTTAATAGAAAGCCAGTCGTTGTTCTTAGATTAGTCCTAGGTTTGAGAAATAACAGCTTCTCACCTGAAGAGTTTCTCTCTCTCTCTCTCCCATCACAGGGCAAACTCTTGAATTTCTCCCAGGCGAATCAGTTTGAAGAAAGAAAATAGCATTTGAGTCACTTGAGATCGATAAACACACTCCCTGTTTCTAATGACTTGTAGTAAGGAGTGGAAATTGGTGGGCATTTTTAGCAGTTGGCTTTTCTCTGTAAAATGTCAGCACATTAGCTGTGGTTTATTTACTTCATTAGAAGTGACCTCAAATGCAGCTCAGGAAACACCCTACAAGCTACTTTAAGATAATTAATCATATTGAATTAGTGATTGGTTTTTAAAAGCCTTTCTAATGCCAGGACATTCTCAAGGACTTGGAGTGTTATTTCATCTTTCTCTTTCTTTCTGTTGGCTTATGTCCAGAAAGCTTCTCCCCAAACTCATTGACTAATACTAATAATTGCAAGTAGCAAGATGGAGGTGCCCCATTTCCTTAAGGACGCTCTATGTGGGCGGCGCCTGTGGCTCAGTGAGTAGGGCACCAGCCCCATATACCGAGGGTGGCGGGTTCGAACCCGGTCCCGGCCAAAGTGCAACAACAAATAGCCGGGCGTTGTGGCGGGCGCCTATAATCCCAGCTATCCAGGAAGCTGAGGCAAGAGAATCGCCTAAGTCCAGGAGTTGGAGATTGCTGTGAGCTGTGCTGCCATGGCACTCTAATGAGGGCGATAAAGTGAGACTCTGTCTCTACAAAAAAAAAAAAAAAGGAGGCTGTATTTGGCTTCAAGAAGAAGACAGGTCAGGAGAGACCAGGGTGTTACTAGCAGCAGACTAGAGAAAACTTCCTTCTGCTAGTCACTGGAGCACTGCCGGCAAACCCAGAGGACAGGCCACATGTGATTCGACACACACTATTTAATTTAGTACAACGTGTTCCCTTCTGGGTCTTCCTTGTTCTTTGGAGAACATGGGGCTTGCAAGCGATTCCCATTGAATCTCTCTCTTGGATTGGGTTGATTTGCCAAGATCTTGTCAGACCAAATATCCAGGGCAGAAATAATGCAATTTCACAATTTTTA
Source organism: Arctocebus calabarensis (assembly GCA_963573935.1). NCBI lineage: Eukaryota > Metazoa > Chordata > Mammalia > Primates > Lorisidae > Arctocebus > Arctocebus calabarensis. The sequence continues at coordinate 50,377 of CAUYON010122939.1, read as the reverse complement.
AGTTACTCCAATGTCTTGGGAGGTCCGGAACCCATTTTTTTTCTCCATTACTCTAATGTCAGTGACTTTCTTTGAGTTGTAATTTCACGGTTGACCATTTCCCTTACTTCTATGAAAAAAAAAGTCAGAGCTGGGTGGTGCCTGTGGCTCAGTGAGTAGGGTGCCGGACCCATATGCTGGAGGTGGCGGGTTCAAACCCAGCCCTGGCCAAAAAAAAAAAAAGTCAGAGCTACCTTTTTGCTATATTATGCTAGATAGAGAAGCCTCAGGTACTACACTGCCTGGATTCAAACCACAGCCCTGCTGCGTTATTAGCTACCTGACCTTAATAAGGTAATTTAAGTCACTTAACCTCAGTTCCTTCATCTGAAAAATGGGAATATAAAAGTACCTTCAGGAAGTTTGAATGAATAATCCCTGGTACAGAGGAAGTGCCCAATAAAAGTTATTTGTTACTTTAATACCATATAACACAATCAAATGCACAATGTTCAACATGGAGTATCGCCATGTAACTACTATCAGGCTCTGACCACGTCATTCTAAAACAACTGGTTAATTGTCTGCATTAAGCCAAGCCAAGGGTTTGGTGGTGGGATGAGGCATCTGAATCTGCCCATAATCACAGGACAGCAGATGTAATTGTTTCTACCCACCCTTCCAGCCCATGAGGGCTTGAGGGAGAACATAAATGGAAAAAAAAAATGCTTTGAAAAGTTCAATGCCCCACACCAAACAATCACACATACAATAATAATCGCTATAAACAACAGTAACATACTACAACTCTAAATTTTATGTTTAGTTTTAATTTTCTAAAAGCCCTGTATGGTTCAGCTCAACCAATATTCAAGGATGTATTAGATCCACTGCCCTGAATTAGGTGTTGTGAGAATCTCAAAGATGCTGTAAGACAAAGCTTCTGCTCTCAAAGGTTTGGTAATCCGTATTGGAGAGGCCAAGTGTCTGCAAATCAATGGGAGGACGAAGAGAGGTGCTCCAGCACGGATTCGGAAAGTCACGGGGGTTTGCTAAATGCTATCGTCATAATAAAATAGTAACTGATTTGTCTCTATTTGGAATTCAGCTGTATATTGTGAAGAATTCTAGTTTAGGCCGGCTGAGGTGGCTCACGCCTGTAATCATAGCAGTCTGGGAGGCCGAGGTGGGTGGATTGCTTGAGCTCAGGAGTTCGAGACCAGCCTCAGCAAGAGTGAGACCCCCGCTCCCCTTACCCCCGTCTCTAAAAAATAAAATAAAATAGCCCGGTGTTGTGGCAGGCACCTGTAGTCCCAGATATTCAGGAGACTGAGGCAAGATCGCTTAAGCCCAGAAGTTTGAGGTTGCTGTGAGCTATGAAACCACGGTCTTCTACTCACACAAAGTGAGACTCTGTGTCAAACAAAACAAAACAAACAAACAAAAAACAATTCTAGTTCACTCCTGCAATGGCCAAAAAAGCTTGTGTGTGTGTATGTGTATGTGTGTGTGTGTGTGTGTACAAATTTGTTGCCCTAGTCTAGTCTAAAGTCACTATTTTTCCTTTTTTTATTCATTCAACAAATATTGGTTGAGTGTATTTTCTGGGTGCTAGGAATTGTGCCCTATTTTTGCTATTAATAGCTACAATTGTGTACAGCAGCCCAGGCTCCTTTAGGTGGTAGCTTTTACTCAAATGGACAAAGTAGGTTAAAAACCTTTCACTCTTCAATTAGGCAAAATGCCCACATAGGCCAATTTTAAGGTGCAGGATTAGTTTTGGAAAGTCATTGGTGGAAAATTCCAAAGTTTAATTATGGACAGATGTGTACCAAAACCAGGAATGGTTCTCAGTACTTTACAGTAAAAGCAGAGACTTTCTCACTTGTCTGATTGTTCTAATGTTGTTCTATTGATACGTACTTTATTGTTATGGCATCAGGTTACAGTTAGACCCTTACTTTAGGGACCCTGTAATAAAACCCCAAGTTGCTGGATACTGGGTAAAATCACTGCACCCAAAAGATGGAGCCATTTTGGTTTTGACTATAGCACACTCACCCTTTGACACTAGAATCTGTTTATGAATCAAAAAATGTTAGCTTAAATCCCAGGGCTTTCCCCTCAATTCTGAAAAATGCTGGAGGCTATGTTAAAGCAAACAGCTACAAATAATTCAAAATAGAAATAAATGCTTGATGAGCATATTAGAACTATCAACATTTTAGCCCTCTTGGCTAGGGAAGATCTTACTATTTTTACAGAGAAATCTTTCTTTCTTCCCCTTGAATCACTTCAAAGGTAACATTATTTTTCCTTGCCACTCAAAACAAAAACTTTGTCTTAGAATACAGTGAGAAAACTTCCAGCCCAAGCACACAAGAGCCTTAAAACAGGTGCCTTATTATTACCTTTCTACTGTAGTTCTGATAGTCCTTACATTTCACGCTGCTGAAATTTTTCCTTTTGCATTTTTCTTCTAGATTTTTCCCTCTCTGAGCAACTGTTGCCAGAATCTTTTAGAACGACTGGTATTTGCTAATTGGATTAAGGCAAGATAAAGGCATAGATTTTTCTCAATATCCTAGTTAACATTCCTAATCTGGGAAACAGATGTTCCCACACCTTTTTGAATCTTTGTGTTCAGTGATTAAAGTAAGAAGGTTTCAGAATCTTCCAAATGATTCAAATTCGTTTTCCATACGGTTGACAGCTGGAAGCCACTAAGATAAAGGCCTTGAATTTTAAATGTAAAAAGCAGGAAGGGAAAGAAGGTGGGGGGAGTCTGATGACTTGTTCTTAGTTGATTTCTATTATTTCTCTCAACTCTCAGAACCATACTTCCATTTAATTTGTTTAGTGAAACAGTTAACGCTTTTATTATCCCATGTACATAGATGAAAAATATTAGAAGGCACTTACTAAGTGGAAAAGGAAAGATAATTCTAAATTAGGCAATTATACTAATGTCACCGTGTGTGCCTAAAATACCATAGACGGTTTATTATCCATCTATCAGAAAAAAAAGTGCTAAATTCAATACACAAATAAAACCTATCCCATCACTCACAACAGTTGTGTCTCAATTTGCTTTTGTTTCATCCAACAATGTTTATGTAAGTTTTATAGGCCATGGGTATTTGAGAAAATGGGAAGAAAATGATTATTTTAATATTAAAGTAGAGTTCTTAATGAAAATTATGGTTTCTAATGCTCAAGTAGTAATACATTTTTTTTTGAGACAGAGCCTCAAGCTGTCACCCTGGATAGAGTGCTGTGGCATCACAGCTCACAGCAACCTCCAATTCCTGGACTCAAGCGAGTCTCCTGCCTCCACCTCCCAAGTAGCTGGGACTACAGGCGCCCACCACAACGCCTGGCCATTTTTTGGTTGCAGCCGTCATTGTTGTTTGGCGGGCCCGGGCTGGATTCGAACCCGCCAGCTCAGGTGTACGTGGCTGGCACCTTAGCCAATTGAGCCACAGGCGCAGAGCCTCAAGTAGTAGTTTTTTAAAAAGGCACAAAAATCTTGTTACAGTAGCAAAAGATTTTTTAGTTTTCAAAAAAAGTTTTTTGAAGTTTTTAGTTTTTTAGTTTTCAAAAAATGTTTAGTAATAATAATGGGAAAAAAAATCCTTTGGCTGCATTTGTCAGCGAGTGATTAATCTGGTATTATAAAAACCTCACATTTTCTATCACCAGTACTTGGAATGAAAGATGTGCGGGGCCTCTGTCTACATTTGGTTGTACACAAAAGTCCTGGTGTGCATAAAGAAATAAAGATTCTGGGCCCTGCTTCCAGAGATTCTGAAGCAGGTTCTCATAGGGCCCAATGTAGGGACCCCAGATAGAACCATCCCACCCAGGAAGGAATGAATGCGCCTATCCCTCCCCTCCAAACTCTTATATGCTCACCCCCCTTAACCCCCATGCTGACTTCTTTTTCAGACTCAGCCCACTTGCACCCGAGTGAATAAAGGCCACGTTGTCCATGAGAGACCGTGAGGCACAGGGCCTGGGTGGCTCCATCTTAACCGGTGGCGGCAATTTTGAGTACCATAGCCCAGCTCAGTTCCCGGATAAGCTATAAAAATCACAAGCGCCTAACTCCCCTGGCCAAAGCCGATCAGCTTACAGGAGTCCTAATAAGTCCTATAGAAGCAGGGCCCAACCAATCAGGGGTCGCCCCATTGTTCTCATACCCTAACCTCGTATCCTAACCTCATAAGTACCTGACCCACTGCGGGCTCTTTCGGGGACCTGCTGCGTCAGGCAACCGAGAACCCAGAGCCCGAACTTGAATGATAAAAACTCTTTTGTTCTTGCATCCGATTCGGCTCCCTGGGGATCTGTGGGGACAGGGTACTCTGGGCACAACAAAAGAAGGTTGCCTGGGAACGTGCAGTTTTAACCAACAGCCCTAGATGATTCTGATGTTGGTGGTCCAGAAACTGTTTTTGGAGAAGCCTGTTTCTGTAGCTCAACTTGAGTTCCATAACAATGCAACTCAGCCTCTGATGGCCACCCTCTACTTACAGTACTGGGTTTTTATTTAATTTTTATTTATGTACTTAGTTATTTAGAGACAGGATCTGACTCTGTCCTCCTGCGTAGATTGCCATGACCTTGTAGCTCACAACTGCAAATCTTGGGCTCAAGTGATCCTCTTCCTTCAGCCTCCCAAATAGCTGGGACTACAGCTATTTTTAGTAGAGATGGGTCCCATTCTTGCTCAGGTTGGTCTGTGAATTCCTGAGCTCAAGCAACCCACCTGGGCCTCAGCCTCCCAGAGTGCTAACGTTACATGCGTGAGCCACCATGCCCAGCCACAGTGCTGGTTTAAATATCCTTCAACAGGCTTGCCGCCTGTAGCACTGTGGTTATGGCGCCAGCCACATACACTGAGGGTGGTGGGTTTGAACCTGGCCCAGGCCAGCTAAACAATGACAACTACAACAAAAAATAGTCGGGTGTTGTGGTGGGTGCCTGTAGTCCCAGCTACTTGGGAGGCTAAGGCAAGAGAATCGCCTGAGCCCTGGAGTTGGAGGCAGCTGTGAGCTGTGATGCCACAGCACTCTACCGAGGGCGATAAAGTGAGACTCTGTCTCAAAAAAAAAAAATCCTTCAACAAAGATTGTCAGGGGGATGACTTCAAAATGAATTGATATCTTGAATACACTCAAAATTATCCTCAATTATGCCAGTTGGCCAAGGTGTGTGGATTATCTGAGCTCGTGATTTTGAGACCAGCCTGAGCAAGAGCGAGACCCCGTCTCTAAAAAATAGTCGGGCGTTGTGGCTGGCACCTGTAGTCCCAGTTACTTGGGAGGCTGAGGCAAGAGGATCGCTTAAGCCCAAGAGTCTGAGGTTGCTGTGAGCTGTAACGCCATGGCACTCTACCGAGGGTGACAGAGTGAGACTCTGCCTCCAAAAAAAAAAAAAAATTATGCCAGTTACTTTTTGCTAAACACTTTTGATCTTTAGACCAAACTTCTGTGATTAGTGAATGTGCAAAGGCATGTGTGGTAATGCTCTACTAACCACATTACATGTTTGGCCAGAACGCTCTGGTTAGATAAGAAGAGATGGCACTGCCTATTCACCCAGCTTCAAAATTCAAATGACGTGTTAGAATTCCAATAAAGGGTTCTTAACCTACCACTGTTACATAGTAGAGTAGTGATTATGTCCCTTAGTGCAAATACTCATAAAAGTCATGTATACATTCAAAAGATGCTGGAAGAGTAAAAGGAAAGAGTTGAGTTTAGACAAGGACCCAATTACTTGACCATCAGTATATAGTATGTCTGTTTTGCTAAACATTTTGCTGGGGTGCAAAGCAACTCCACGTGACATTTCTACCAGCTATCCGTTTAGATGTATTCATGCAAGCGAGGTTTGAGAAGGCTTCTGGTGTCTTATAGATTGCCCCTGAGTAGTTTGTCCCTTATCACAAACACCTGGAGGTGGGGAGGAGGCGAAAGGAGACGGCTGTATCAGACAATGCCTTTTCTTCCTAAATACCAGGGCACTTGCACCAGTGAGGCCAGACACACGCTCACAAATGAGGTATAAGGCAACAGCTCCTCTGTTGGCACCCTGCAGGAAGGAAAGGAAATATGGTAGGATATGTCATATGTTCACAGCTCTTCCTTCTCTTCCCTTCACTGTGCCCTGGCTCATTGACTTTGAGGTTGGTCATATGACTTGCTCCAAAAGTGGGTGAAAGTGATAATGAGGGAGTTCTGAGCTAAGTTGTTCAAATGGAGTGCAAATTTCTTCCAGGCCCTTCTTGCAGAACTGTCATCGACCATGAAAGAAGCATGTCTCAGGTAGCTGCTAACTCTTGAGGGAGACACATATGGAACAGGCCTCGATCTGATTTACAGGCAGCCTTAAGCAGAGCTGCTAAAGCTGATCCATAGACACGTGAGTGGGAAAAATGAGTGCTGTTCTGATAAGCCACTAAGATTTCAGGGGGGTTGTTTGCTATGCAGCAGCATCATAGCATCAGCTGACTAATGCAGGAGGGTAGCCACCATTTATTTACTTGTGGCTCATTTCTTTACTAAGCACCTTCCATTTACATTAGCTCCTTGCATTTATCAAATTTCCTTTTGAAATGTACCAATGCTCCCATCTTTCATAAAACGTCAGCTCAGATAAGGCAAGGACTCACAGTTAATGAGTGGCCAAGTCAGAAATTCAAATTCACATGTGCACGTATACCAATATGGTGATTACTCCATTGCCTTCTCCCAACTTCCCGCAGTTTAAATCACAGGTAATGGCAACAACAACCACCTAAAAACCAATCTCACACTTTTAAGAAGGGCTTCACAGTCCAACACACTTTCATGTATCTTCTTTCATCAATAAGAAAGTGTCCAATTACTCATTGGGGGTGGTTCAGTCCTGTTTAGTTTTGCTTTAGATTCAATCATAGCCCATGAAATTTGAAATGGTTAAGTCTTTGGCTTGGAAAGTATCATTCTTTAAAAACCACAGGAAGGCTTAGCTCGGCGCCTGTGGCTCAATGGGCTAAGGGGCCAGCCACGTACACCTGAGCTGGTGGGTTCGAATCCAGCCCCCCAAACAATGATGGCTGCAACCAAAAAAAAAAAAAAAAAAACACACACACACACACAGGAAGGCTTAAAATAGACTGGAATATTCTGAAGTTGCAGGTATGAGAGAAAATGTATTAGATAATAGCTGGTTGAGCCAGCGTTTGGACCCTTTCTTGATCAAAGCAGACAGATGCAGTAGAAACTACTTAGGACCTTACTCTGTTGCCCTACTGGAAGAGAATACCACTCAGAAGGCACCTCCAGTATTTTTCAACTCTGGCTGCACATTAGAAGAATTGCCTGAGGAGCTTAAGGAAAGGAAACATCTAGGCCTTGCTGCCAAAGCAACAGAATCAGAATTTCGGGGTGTCAGGCTGGGCATTGGGAGTTTTGAAGGGTCCCCGGGGAATTCTAACATGCTGTCAGGGTTGAGTCCCGCTGAACTAGGAGATAAGACACAATGTCTTTGGCTGACATCTGATATTAGAAACCAATTCCACTCAGCCCTGGTGATGGAGTAAGGCTCAGTTTTATTTATTTATTTTTATTTTTATTTTTTCTTTTGAGACAGAGTCTCATTATGTCGCCCTCAGTAGAGTGCTGTGCGTCACAGCTCACAGCAACCTCAAACTCTTGCCTCAGCCTTCCAAGTGCCTGTCGCAACGCGCGGTTATTTTTTTTTGTTGTTGCAGTTGTCGTTGTTTTAGCAGGCCTGGGCCGGGCTCTAACCTGCCAACCTCCGTGTATGTGGCTGGAGCCCTGCCCACTGAGCTATGGGTTTTACATGTCTTTGAACTTCCCACCTGCTGACTCCTATCATCCTTTCTTCCCTACCACTTCCCTTTCTTCCACTGACTATTGATTAAATCTGCATTTAATTATACTTAAATCCACATTTATATCAATTCCCAAAACAGTGTTTGCCAAAGGATAGACTATAAAAGTCTATAAAGCTTGTAAAAAATTCACTAATACTGAGGTCCTATAGTAAGTTAACTTAATAGAAGAGATGTCACTGGCTTTGCTAGCAAAAAGAAAAAAAAATTGAAAATCAAAGCCTGTCTTTAATATTGCTCTTATACGTGGTTCACGCTTCCCTATAAATATTTCAGGGCACTGAAATTCTGGTTTAATTTGCACATTCAAGTTCCCAGGAATTAGCTTTGATTTGTACAACCAGAGATCATGCATGCTGACTCCAGAGGCCCTTGTGGCCCTGATCTGATTGCTTTCTCAGTCTGTGTGGGAAACTTTCTGTTTCTCTAACCTTCAGATGCACCAGCAGTAGTTAATTTCAATACATTTGAATAAAATGACATTTAACATTTATGGAGTGCTTTCCACGTGCCAGGTATTATTCTTAATGTTCTAGTATGCATTGATTCTTTTAATACTTAACCCCATGAGGGAGAATATTATCATCCCCATTTTATAGAGAAAAAAAGCAGAGGCACAGAGAAGCAAGGTGCCCACTTAACTAAATACTTATTTAGTTTAGTTACACACTTAACTAAATAACTAAGCTGGGCATGGATCCCAATAGTCTAGTTCCAGAATTTGGACATTTAGCCACTAGAGAGGGCACCTGTTTAGGTACCTTTTCGGAGAGGACCTGGAGCAAATGGTAGACCCATTGCTGCTGGTGGGAGTGTAAATTGGACCAACTACAAACTGTTGGCGGTATTTACTAAATCTGAACATGTGTCCACCCCGTGACCTAGTAATTCCTGGGTAGATACCCACCAAAACTGTATACTCAGGTTGGTGACAAGACATGAGCTTGAGTGTTTATAGCAGCACTACTCCTAGCAACGCTGAACTGGAAACTACCCAAATGTCTCTCAATAGGAAAATGGGTAAATAAATTCTGCTGTATTTATACTGCTATGCAGCAGTGAGAATGAACAATTGACCACTACGTGGAGCGACTAGGGTGACTCTCACAAACATAATGCTGATGGACAAAAAACAGGGAAAAGAGGCTATGAGTCTATTTACATACGGTCTGAAGATGGGCAAGAAAGAAACTCTGGGGCCAGTGAGGGCTTCTGGGGTATGAGTAACATCCTGTTTCTTCATCTGGGTGCTAGCCACAAGGGTGTGTTTAGGTTTTGAAAATTTGGCGAGCTGTACACTTAGGTTAGATGCACTTTTCTGAGTGTGCATTGTATATCAATACAAAGTTTGAAAGAGCACTACTATCTGGGATCAAACATTATCGAGGTTAGAAGATTTAGGGAAATATCTTCATTAGAGTAGTAACCAGATCTGAGTCTGTTTAGCTTCTGCTGAGATCGGGAGCATTCAGGGTGGTGTGGACATACACTAGGTAAGTATCTTCCCATAAAGGTATTCCTGCTTGAGAAACATTGTCCTTAAAGGCAGTGGTAGTTTCAGACACTGCTTGTCTTCTCACTTATCCACTTCTTATCTCAAACACCTACCTGATGAGTTAATAATTACAAGAGGAGATGATCGACTCGGTCAGGCATTCTGGTCTGTTGAGAGTGCCCCATACTCGCCCCCAGATAGTGTCTTAGAGGAGAGGTGACTAATGCGAATTGTATGAAGGCACTGTTGGTAGGAGGCATCAGAACAAGGCGTGCTGGCTCGTTCACCTTTGGGGCTTCTGGAGCAGGAATTTACTTACAGGGGTGCAGACAAAAGCAGAACACTGGCTTCTTTTATAGAAATCTTTTTTTTTTTTTTTGCAGTTTGTTTAGCCAGGGCCAGGTTTGAACTTGCCACCTCTGGTATATGGGGCCGGCCTTTTATAGAAATCTTGAGGAATGAGGAAATTGAGGCCTGGGGTGCAAAGCAACTCCACGTGACATTTTGCTGAGGGGAAATTCCTTTTAGGAAGGATTCTACCCACGCTTCCCCTAAGAATTCTCTCTGCTCCTTCCTCCTGCACCTTGGAATCAACCAAAAATCCACCCCTTGCATGCATGAGAGCTACAGCCCAATCCACCATGCCCCATTTATCCCATTTCTGCCTTTGACAGCGTGAGGGACAGACAGTCTTCACCAACAGTCACAAAGGCACTGCTTCGCCAATGAAAAAGCTAACTTTTGTTTACTTGAGCAGTATGCTTACAGAAAAACTTTTACCAACCCAGACGCCTTCAGCCAAATTCTTTCAATTTACATAGGTAGGGAAGAGCTTTCAAGACCAGATCAAAAATTATAATCAAACACCCACAAAATTCACCTCTGTATTAGGCAGAACAATGGCGCTCCAGCTTGCTCTTGCCCATGAACCAGGCCATGTTCCCAGATAAATAGAAACAAGGAAATCATACCTCTGTTTTCCCTCTCTTTTTCTGCACATGACACAGAATTATGGTAAAACTTTGGCAAAGACTTTTGTTAGCGTTCTGATTATTCTCAGGGGGAAAATCATCTTGAAAGGAACTAGGTTGATTAAATTAGTGAATTCATTCCTCATTCATTTTTTTGAATTTGCTTCCAGCTTCAATTTCCAATTGAATTTTCAGTCTCAAGCTATTTCCAGAATGGGATTTATTCTCACCTCATCCTCTCCATCACTTCTGTCTGTCATCCTCTCTTTCCATTATAAACTCATCGCTTCCCAGGTAGAGCAGCGGTTCTCAACCTGTGGGTCGCGACCCACAGGAACTGTATTAAAGCGTTGTGGCATTAGGAAGGTTGAGAACCACTGGCTTAGAGGGACTAAAGCTGAAAATCTCAACATGGCTTCCATGGTGGAAAATTTTTCAAAGATTTCCCTCTTGATGGGTCTGGATAGTCAAATACTGCAAAAAGGCCTCAGCTCCATTCTGGGCTACTGCCTGGGGATATTGATCATCACCTCTGCCCCGTGGCTTGGGGCCTTCAGGTTGCATATGGGAACAATCACCAACTTTCAGAGCCTTTTCAATGCCCTTATGACAGCAGAGTTGTGGCTCTCGCCTTCCACCATTACTGGATTTACTGAGAGGCCATCAGGGGATGAGAGGGGTCCTCATGAAGCAAGGTGTCACAGCTGAGTCCCCAGCCAGGAATCAGTCTGTCAGAAGAACCTCTAGGCTGGGATTTCTGCAGCCCGGGTCTTGTGTGAGTTGATTTAAGGTGCTTCCCATTTGGAGTCAAAAGGGGAGGAAAGATACCTAGATGGGGGAGAGAGCTGTTTATTCCTTTTTATTGCTGAGGAATATTCCACAGTACAAATAGACTTTGTTTATCCATTCACTTGTTGATGGACATTTGGGTTGTTTTCAGTTTGAGCTATTATGAACGACACTGTTACAAACATTTCTGTACCAGTGTTTTTCTGAACATAAGTTTTCATTTCATTTGGTTAGAGACCTAAAAGTAGAATGACTGGGTCATATGGTGGGTGTTGATGATTTTGCTTTATTTGCGATTACAAAATGTTGGCAACATCATCAACACCCAAGCATAAGAAAGTGGCTAATAGGGTGGTGCCTGTGGCTCAAGGAGTAGGGTGCCAGTCCCATATGCCGGAGGTGGTGGGCTCAAACCCAGCCCTGGCCAAGAAAAAAAAAAAAGAAAGTGGCTAATAAACTATGGCACACACACAATGGAGTACCTTGCCGCTACAGTAAAGGATACAAAAGATCTTTGTGAACTGATACAGAGCGATTTTGGTGAGCTATTATGGAAGACAAATGAAAATAAAAAAGCATATCTAGGATGCTACTTTCGTGTAACAAAGAAGAGAAAATAAGAAAACACATATGTCTGCTTATCTTTACAAAAAGAACCATCAGAGGGATAAATCAGAAAACTTTGGAGCTGGTATCCTACAAGGGGTGAGGAGTGGAAGGGACATGGCATGAAGTGACCCTTCTCTGAGCATCGTTTCTGGTATACTTTTGACTTTTGAAAGCACGCTAACGGTCTACATGCTTGGAAAATAAAATTAAATCAATGAGAATGGGAAGTAAGCAAAAACCTAAAACGAAAGTGCAGGGAAACAAATGAGCTTAACTGTAGAGCGAATGAACATCGTAATCACACTGGGAAAAAGGAAGTAAAGCACTTGTCCAGGTGACTTACAAATATAGTGTTTGACTAGAAACCCTCAGTGTTGGACAGGGTGGGGTACACAGGAGGTGAGGGAAGAATTGCAACACATTCTAAAATCATCTTACTGTAAGCTCAGTGAAACAATGCTGACTCTATTTCATTTCATTTTATTTATTTATTTTGCAACAAAGTCGCACTTTCTTGCCTCTAGTAGAGTGCTGTGATATCATAGCTCACAGCAACCTCAAACTCTTGGGCTCAAGTGATCCTCTTGCCTCACCTAGAGCCTTCAACATAATCATCATTAGGCACAAATAACCTTGGGTCCTGAAAATAACCACTGCTGGGTTCGATTCCCCTCGAAGAGTCAAGTTGTAGACATCCCCAGTTGCCATTTCCAGTGTGGTCTATAGGGGATATATTTTATATGCTGCCCTTGACTCCCTGGGTCTCAATGGCCTTTTGGCCCTCTTGCCTCAGCTGAACTCACAGACAGCACGTCCTGCCCTGGAGTCTCTGGTCCCTTGGCCTATTTCCAGACTCAGAAAGGGCTTTCCCTGAGGCTGCTGAAGGGGCCCGCGATTTAACCCGGAAGGGCAGGTTTGGTGTGGGGCAAACTCTGACTGACAGAGAGAGAAGAGGGGCCAACATATACGCCCCCCTCCGCTCCCCTCTGATGAACTGTCGCCCAGGGGACAGCTGAGAGCATTAGCTATTCATTGGTGGCACTATTTATTGGTTGCACGGCTGGTTGGGAAGTAGTGGTCAGTGTCATAAGGCCTCATCTTGCATTCGAATCTCATCCTTTTTTTTTTCTTTTGGCAGTTTGGCCGGGTGGGGTTCGAACCCACCACCCTCGGGGCATGGGGCCGGCACCCTACCCACTGAGTCACAGGTGCTGCCTGGAATCTCATTCTTTTCTATCCTCACTTTGGCTGGCCTGGAACATACCTTCCATTAGCATTGCCTCAGGCTCCGTTTCCCAGGGCGGCCAGAATAACACAATTCAGAAGAAACAGTGGGGATGTCAACTCTCAAAGACGACTGTTGGAGTTTCTGTCTCAGGCCTCCTTGCTGTTACTCCCACTCACAAGGCACACTTCCAGTTTTGCACGTGCGGTTTCTCTATCTGGAACATTCTTTCTGCCCATATATGCATACTCCTTGCCTCCTTTGAGTAGCGGCCCAAATATTACCTACTCACTGAGGCCTTCCCTGATCTTCTATTTCAAATTGCACAGATCTTCCACAATACTTTCCATATATCTTTCTCCAAATCTCTATATTATACCTTCATTCACCTTTTTTTTTTTTGAGACAGAGCCTTAAGCTGTCCCCTAGGTAGAGTGCTGTGGCATCACAGCTCACAGCAACCTCCCATTCCTGGGCTCAAGCGAGTCTCCTGCTTCTGCCTCTCAAGTAGCTGGGACTACAGGTGCCCGTCACAACACCCAGCTGTTTTTTGGTTGTAGCCATCATTGTTGCTTGGCAGACCCGAGCTGGATTTGAACCCGCCAGCTCAGGTGTATGTGGCTGGCGCCTTAGCCACTTGAGCCACAAGGCGCCGAGCCATTCATCCCTTTCTGATATCGATATATTTACTTATTCGGTAAGCTCCAATAGGGCAAGGATATTCAATGAGTATTTGTGAGTCAGAAGAACAGATGGACAAAACAGTGGGTGATAAGAAGCTGTCCCACTTCATCATTCAGGACCTCTGTAAACATGTCACAAAGAACATGGACCAGGAGTCAGGCTCTCCAGATAGGAATCTTATTTGTAGTAAACATCCTGTAAGAACGTAGACAAGGAGGATCATTTTTATTTGAACTGGGCTTTAAAGTTTGCAATGTGCCTTACTTCGTATTTTCTTCTTAGATCCTAAAATTAATTCCTTAGGATGGATTAAGCCTTAGCTTTGTCTTGCAAGAGGAAGAAACTGAGGTTCAGAAAAGTTAAGCTGCCATATCTGGGTCACACGCACAGGGACAAACATCATGAAGGCTTTCCAACCCTTCTGCTTCTAGATGATGATCACATGCAGAAGTGAAGGAAGACACTCTACATACAAGTGGAGTGTGTTAGGGAAATAACTTGCATGGTGATTTTGCAAGAGTATCAAGCATCTCATTATGACACTAATATTCATTAAACAAATGCCAGGAAAATAAAGACAATATTGCTGAGCTCCGGTGAGTTTTACAAGGCAGGAAATGAATTTATTCTGTCTTAACAGTATTTCAGACACACTCTACGTAATGTGATATATTTCGCAAGTGATACAGGTTCTCTTTCTGTCAAGTTCATTGCCTTTGAAAGCTGGGAAAAATGATGGCCAAGTGCAGAAGGAAGAGTCCGCCAATCGGTAAACAACACTGGGTTAATTTTTTTTTTTCGATAATTTACTTATCACAGAATTCTATCAATGCTTTTAAAATGCCTTTGATAATGACAAAGGGGACGTGGTGTTTGAGAACTTGCTAGGGGCTTGGGCTAAGACTGACTTGGGTGCGGGGGGACTTTTGTGGCTATAGACAAGACCAGACAGAAGTTGGAACAGCAGCCTCCGGAGTCCTACTGCTGCCCCAGCCTCACAATACTGCACTGGGAAATCAATGGGTGTGTCAAAACTTTCTAAGAACAAACATAGACAAAGGCTTACGAAGTGAGTTTAAATCCTGCATGAAGAGTACTCAAAACATTTAGGAGTTTGTCAGTGGGTGATTTCTTTCTTCCATTCTTGCCAGGTTAATGGGGGAATGAATTGGGGACCAAAACTAAGAGTTTGGCGTGTGCAGGGTTTTAAAATTCTGCAGTAAAAGATACAGCTCCTACCTGCTCGTTTATCCTCCATTAGAGCAGCCAGGAGAAACACTTGTGCAGAAATTCAGAAACAGACATAACATAGAAATAAGTATACAGGAAATGGAGTTATGCCAAGATCTAATATATGCAGCTTTAAATTTCAGCTCTGGCTGCTAGCTGAGGAGCCAAGGGCTTTACCAGAAGCTGGTTAGTGTTCCCCTGGAGGGCTTCCTTTGGCAATATTCTTGGAAACTACAGCATGGGTGGCTTTGTGGGTGCCTAAGCAGTGCAGCTGCTCTGTGCTCAGAAGGGGCCTGTCTAGAGTTTAATGCTCTATTGTCATTGTATTGAAATTCTTTTTTTTTTTTTGGCCGGGCCAGGCTTGAACCCGCCACACACGGTATATGGGGCCAGCACCCTACTCCTCGAGCCACAGGCACCACCCAATTCTTAGTAATTTTATCTTTGATTTTGTGTTTTGACAATTGGGCATGCATAGTGGTGGCTGGGGCTTGGAGCCTGGCCCATCTTGGATTCACCTCCTCTCTGCCTTGTGACCAATCACTGCCACCATTTACCTGGGGCTGTGTCCAGGTAGCATTAGAGGAAAGGGGGGCATGGTGGGGGGAAGCTGGGTGAAAAAGAGGGACACCTACATTGCGCCTGGCATAGGTGCTAGGAATGTTGGGGCAGGGGTCAGGCTTGGGTACATGCCCCATGGAGTCTCTGGTTGGGCATAGCCACAGCTGTCCCTGCCCTGGGCTGGGAGCATGATAGTGGGTTCTGCAGGTAACTTGCAGGTGTGAGCCTCTAGCCCACCCCATTCCAGGTATGGAAGTTGCAATCCCTTGAGGGGTGGCCATCTACTATGGGTTGGGACAGCAGGTTGCAGGAAGCCGGGACTGACTTCCCACTGGAGTCAGAACATTGTATATGGGGCAATGGCTGGTAGGAGGAGGAACCTGGCAGGCAATGAACCACATGAGGTACCTGTGAGGGTTTAGCATGATACTAAATAGGAACTAAAAAACACCATGCCATGGCCAGGAACGGTGGCTCACACCTGTAATCCTAGCACTCTGGGAGGCCGAGGCTGATGGATCCCTTGAGCTCAGGAGTTCAAGACTAGTCTGAGCAAGAGTGAGACCCCCGTCTCTAAAAATAGCTAGGTGTTGTGATGGGCGCCTGTAGTCCCAGCTACTCGGGAGGCTGAGGCTAGAGGATCTCTTGAGCCCAGGAGTTTGAGGTTGCTGTGAGCTATGACGCCACAGTACTCTACTAAGGGCAGTAGAGTGAGACTCTGTCTCAAGAAACCAAAAGAACACCATGACAGAGAGAGGATAAAGGGACAGAGAGAAAGGGGAAGAGAGAGAGGGACGGAGAGAGCGAGCATGGAGGAAAGGACACGTTTCATATTTTAGTACACGTAGCAGCACTCTTTCCCCGCTGTGTGAACAGGGGCCCACATTTGCATTTTGCACTAGGTCCTGCCAATTACGTAGCCGGCTCCAACGGCAGAATCCATTTCAACAGTTACAATTAAGGGCAAGGGAGCCTTAGCCACCAGCTTCGCACAGGCTGGCCGGAAAAGCGAGGTCACGCCCACTCATCTCGAAGCTCAGTGTGCAGAAAGTGGCCCTCTCATCCTGCCCTCCTTGCTGATTTTGCTGCTGTGTCCTATTCACTGTGCCCACACGTGATGTTGTGTGCTGGGAGAGCTGGGAGAAAAGATTTGGAGCTGTACTTGTTGTTGGCCCTGATCATAAACTTGAAATTCTAAATCTTACCATTTTGCATTGAAACCATTTGGCTTCTCTCCCCTTCCCTGTCGCCCTCCCGCCTTCGGCGTGGATGTGGCTTGGTCACCTGCCTTCCAATCCAGCAGGAACACAGCACTCCCATTCAGGCACAGGCAAAACTTTCTCATTTCAAATGGC
This sequence comes from Arctocebus calabarensis, assembly GCA_963573935.1. Lineage (NCBI taxonomy): Eukaryota > Metazoa > Chordata > Mammalia > Primates > Lorisidae > Arctocebus > Arctocebus calabarensis. The sequence goes on along the minus strand of CAUYON010122939.1, from coordinate 33,573 downwards.
TTTGTGCCCCACGGTGGGTGACAGCAGGACAGAAACGTTCCTGAGACTCTTCCAAATAGCTTTGTTTGGGTTAGTGTTTGGTGGGGGTGGGTGGGAAGAGCAACATGTTGGTAAGGGAGTACACAGTTACCTTTTTTTCCCCCCCTTCAAGTGTTAAAAATGGAAGCCTAGTAATTCATCTCATAATCAAAACACACATTTCAATGGACAAGCAATGGGACCAAAAACAGCTCCCTGCATTGAGAGAGTTAAAAGCATTTCCCGTTTCAAATGATAAAAAAATAAAAAAGCCAATAAACGGCCAGTGAACTCCAGTTTCAGGATTCACAAGCAGCTCAGGAAAGAACTGGTGGGTTATCTCAGCTGTGCTGAACATTTTCTTCAGTCACGCCCATCAATGGTTGAGCTCATCAATTTTGGAAGGCATCCTAGTATATTTCATTAGGCTGTTTGAAACTGTTGATGTCAAAACACATCACTGTTCCCCCTTGCTGTTTCATCAGTAATTAATGGATTAAAAGTCTGCTATGATAGTATTAGAATCTATGGCCCAGGAAGAAGTTGGTCCTGGACTGTCGCCTAGTTGCACTTGACACCATCACTGCTACTGCCCATGAGGCAAACAACAACCACCCGCCCATGATGCATCATGACACATGGGGAGTGCTTGCTAAGTTTAGAGGCATCCATTAGTGGACTCTTGTTTTGAGTGGAATGGAAGTTTTCTATTTAGAAATTTTGCTTTGAATTATTAATTTAGGTAGAAATAAGAAATGCTCAGGTTTTTAAGCCTGATCGACTTTGATCCACAAAGTCATTCTGCCTATTTTAAGATGAGGAAAGGCTGTTTGTCCGGAAGAGAATTGACTGGTTCTTGAGTACCTTGTAAAATAGCGGATGATGGGCCATTTTAAGTGGTTTTGGTTTAGTTACATCTACAGCCTATTCAATACTTTAACTCTCTACTTACAGACTTTGCTCATAGTGCTAGGCGGCATCAGGCTGTTTCTGGCCTTGACTTAGAACGTGTAACAGTAAAAAACTTCAATTTAGTCAGTGTTCACTACAAGTGAAGAATCACGTGAAATGCTTTCTATATGTTGTTTTATCTTCACAACCAACTTACGAGTTAAATATAATTATTCCCATTTTACAGGTTGGGAAACTATCATTTGCTGGGGGTAAATAACCTACCCAGTGTCTCACAGCTATTAAGGAACAGAGACATGTTCCTTACCATATCTATAGACTCCTAAATCCAGGCTCTGGAGTTTGAAGAGAAAGGCCATATAAAAAGCAATGGGCTCCAAACCCTCTCTCTCAAGACAGTTGTTACAGGACCGATCATTATGCAGTATCTCCAAACCCAGCAGAATCTGCTTTGTTCAGGAAGACACAAACACGCATACACCCCAGCCCTTGGCCACCTGTACAAGAGTAGTCAGCAGATCCCCCATTCTGGGATCCATTGCACTCAGAGCCAGGTTAAAAGGCAGGTCAACCGGGTAAGTGCTCTGAGCACAAATCCGTAAGAACATCCCCAGTGGAAATCAGTGATCAGTGGTACCACTTAACTAAGATCTCCACTTAAAAGATGTGACTTTTTACATAACCATCAAAATTTATTTTTTTTAATTTTATTAAATCATAATTGTGTACATTGGTGCAATCATGGGGCACAATGTGCTGACTTCATATACAATCTGAAATATTTTCATCGAACTGTTAAACATAGCTTTAATTCTACTCCAGCCAAGATGGGAGCTCTTTATTCACCACTATCCCCAGAACCAGCATGGTGCCTGATGTGTAAAAGGTGGTCAACAAATTTTTGTTGAATGAATAAATGGAGGGATATTTATTTACTTACCAGTTGCATGGCACTAAATGAGTGCCTGGTAATGTTATAAAGATTTTATACATATTAAAATCATTTAAATTATTTTTTAAACTCGTCTTTCCCTTCACTATGTTATATGTTTCTTGAGGACAGAGATTGTGCTTGTCTCTTGCATAATGCCTGATAACAAAAGCATGGGGATTACATGAAGACATCTATAGTTTTAATTATTGAAGCCATTTTTCTGAATCTACAACTATATCACAAACAGCATAAGGAATCATATTTCTTTATTTAATTTTTCTTTCTTTGGTGGCACTTTCTTGCCCCGGTAGAGTGCTATGGCATCATAGCTCACAGCAACCTCAAACTCTTGGGCTCAAGTGACCCTCTTGCCTCAGTCTCCCAAGTAGCTGGGACTGTGGGTATCTGTCACAACATCCGGCTATTTTTAGAGACAAGGTCTTGCTATAGCTCAGGCTGGTCTCAAACTGTTGAGCTCAGGCAATCTACACGCCTCGACCTCCCAGAGTACTAGGATGACAGGCATGAGCCACTATGCCTGGTCCAGGAGTCATATTTCCTAGTAAGGACAAAGTATAGATCCCATATTGGAAAATTCTCACATTTAAATGAGCTGCATCACGGCCAAAGTCTGTCTTTCTTTCTTTTTTTTTTTGAGACAGAGTCTCACTATGTTACCCTCAACAGAGTGCTGTGGTGTCACAGCTCACAGCAACCTCAAACTCATGGGCTTAAGTGATTCTCTTGCCTCAACCTCCCATGTAGCTGGGACTACAGGCGCCCACCACAACACCTGGCTATTTTCTTTTGTAGTTGCCATTGTTGTTTTTAGCAGGCCCAGGCTGAGTTTGAACCCACCAGCTCCAGTGTATGTGGCTGGCACCCTAAGCACTGATCTATAGGCACTGAACCATGGCCAAATTATTTCCATTTGATTTTCTTGCATGAAAATTGCAGCTGCTGCTACATTTTATGTTCTTTTCTTTCCTTTTATTAAGTACTATTTTGACCATATCCTTTGCTTTGGGTCAGACTTTGAAAAATGTCAAATAAAGAACACTGTCAGAAGGCACTTCAGTCGCCAATTGTAAATAATACGGACCGTGTGACTTTACAAGATGCTGTACCTCATTTTGTTTTCATGATTGTTACATACAACTTCTAGGCCCCATTAATATGGAAAATTCTTCTTAGAGAAATTTCTCTGCGGGCAACACACCCTGTGCTTCATCACAGGTCAGGTATGTTCAAAATGTGTCAAAAATCTAACACTTTAGGTAGGCAGTTCAGTGAAAAGCCAATTTCGGTTCTCTTGCAATATGTTTTGCTAGGATATTCATTTGCTCTTTTATTCAGTTGAAAGTAGGTGTTCCCTTCTCTTTCCCAGAGTGGGGTTTCTGAGAGAATATGCGGGCACTGAGTTCCTGCATAGTCACTACTTTGAGGCATTGGAAGGGAAGCAAGAATTTGATATCAAGGATTGTGTTTTTGAAAGATCTCCTGGAACCGGCCTCTTCTCTTTCTCTTGAGGCAGAAAGTTTTAAAAGGGTTTAAGGATATGTCACCAGTCCAGGAGCCTTTGTTTTCTTCTAGAAACACCAACTTCCGAGCTTTTTAAAAGACCAGATTATTAAAAAAAAAAATAGCAAATATTCCAGTTATCTATTGCTATGTAAGAAATTAACCCCAAATTTAGGGGCTTTTTCTTTTTTCCTTTGGAGAGAGAGTCTTAGTCTGTCACCCTATATATAGTGCTGTGGTGTCATCATAGCTCACATCAACCTCAAATTCTTGGGCTTAAGTGATCTTCCTGCCTCAGCCTCCCAAGTAGCTGGGACCACAGGCTCCTGCCACTATACCCAGCTAGTTTTTCTATTTTTAGTAGGGATGGGGTCTCACTCTTGCTCAGGCTGGTCTTGAACTCCTGAGCTCAAACAATCCTCCTCCCTCGGCCTCCCAGGTGTGAGCCACTGTGCCTGGCCTCAAATTTAAGGGCTTAACCCAATCATTTTATTTTATTTTATTTTTAGAGACAGAGTCTCATTTTATTGCCCTCGGTAGAGTTACATGGCATCACAGCTCACAGTAACCTCCAGCTCCTGGGCTTAGGTGATTCTCCTGCCTCAGCCTCCTGAATAGCTGGGACTACAGGTGCCTGCCACAATGCCCAACTATTTTTTTTTGTTGTTGCAATTTGGCCAGGGCCGGGTTCGAACCTGCTACCCTCGGTACATGGGGCTGGCGCCCTACCCACTGAGCCACAGGCACCGCCCTTAACCCAATCATTTTATCATGTTCATCATTTCATGGGCCAGGAATTCAGGGATGGCTCAGTTGAACACCTATCACTGGGGTCTATTACGTGATCACAGTCACACGTCTTCTGTGGCTATGGTCATCAGCATCTCAGCAGGGCCGGACAATCACAATGGCTGGCTTGCAAGTCTGGCAGTTGATACAGGCTGTTGGCTGAGAGTTTAGCTGAGAGTGTCACTGGGGCACGTATACCTGCCTCTCCATAAGGCCCAAGCCTCTCACAGCCTGATGTCTGGGTCCCAAGAGGGAGGCATCTGGAGAGCAAGTATTCCAAGGGACTTAGGTAAAAGCTGCAAAGCTTCTTCTGACAAGGTCTTGGAAGTCACATAGTATCCCTTCCACCATATTCTATTACCTCCAAGTAATAGGTTCTTTAGCCCAGATTAGGATAATTAGATGCTATCAATTTATAGGAGGAATGTGAAGGAATTGGTGGCCATCTCTGAAACTATCACAAGATTAGCAACGGATACATGAATGAATGAATGAATGAATGAGTGAATGTATGATACCTGCCTAAACATACCTGGAAGACATGTCCTCAAAACAAAACAAAAAAACTAAAACAAAAAAACCCTCAGGCTGGGTGCGGTGGCTCACGCCTGTAATCCTAGCACTCTGGAAGACTGAGGCAGGTGGATTGCTTGAGCTCAGGAATTCAAGACCAGTCTGAGCAAGAGTGAGACCCCCATGTCTACTAAGAGTGGAAAAATTTAGCTGAATGTGGTGGTGGGTGCCTGTAGTCTCAGGTGCTCAGGAAGCTGGGGCAGGAGGATCTCTTTTTTTTTTTTTTTTTTGAGGCAGAGCCTCAAGCTGTCACCCTGGATAGAGTGCTGTGCCATCACAGCTCACAGCAATCTCCAATTCCTGGGCTCAAGCGAGTCTCCTGCCTCCCGCCTCCCAAGTAGCTGGGACTACAGGCGCCTGCCACAATGCCCGGCCATTTTTTGGTTGCAGCCGTCATTGTTGTTTGGCGGGCCTGGGCTGGGTTCGAACCCGCCAGCTCAGGTGTATGTGGCTGGCGCCTTATCCCGCTGAGCCACAGGCACTGAGCCAACAGGAGGATCTCTTGAGCCCAAGAGTTTAAGGTTGCTGTGAGCTACAATGATGCCATGGCATTCTACCCAGGGCCGCAGAGTCAGACTCTGTCTCAAGAAGATGATGCTGTAAAAAATCTCTACTTCTTTAAAAAAAAATTGTATTTCTTGTGCAGTATTCTTAGGTCCAAAATTAAGACCGTGGTTTTTACCACGAGGAAAGGTTTACTTACATTAATTTTTGGGCATAAGGTAAAGGGAAGGAAAGGAGGGGAATAGAATGAGAGACACCACCTGACAGGAATCCCCTCGCCCCCACAAAATATCTCCTCTTTTGCCCATTTCCATGTCTGAGATCCCCTCAATAAAGTTCCTTCTATTGGGTCTTGAGGAATTTCTGTTTATAGAAATCCCCTGGTGACACAGATGCCCCTTGTTGAAGAATCACATCTTAGTCTTTTTATTACTGCCTCTCAGCCTTGGGGGGGGGGGAGGTGGTTAGAGTCAGAGTGAAGGGAAATTGGGAATATTGAATGGTGAGAGGTAAGTAAAGGGATCAAAGCCTTTCCAACTTCAGTGGCTGAGAACAAGAGCCCCTTCCCCTAGGAGTATGATAGAGGACAGGCTAGAGGCAGGAGGACAAAATTTAATGGGACGCTAAAAAGAATCCAAAGGTTCCCCTCCTGCTTCCAAATGCCCAGAGCAAGCTTGGTCTGGTGCATAGATAGGTTATCAGGGAGTTCATCCTGAAACTCCTAACAAAAAGAAGGGAGAAAGAAATACAGATCGCCTCCTGTGCACCGAGCAACATGCTGAGACCTTGACCTACGCTCACAGATTTAATCATGACAACCCTTCACAAGAATACTATAACTGTACCCTTTTGCAGATGAGGAGGGCAGGGCCCCAAATGTGGAAGGACCCTGGGTCCCTCAATAACCATGTAGGAGGCTGGTCACCTTGGAATGTGAGAAATGAATCCACTGAATATTGAAGGTTTATTTGGGACAGAGCCAATGCTACCTGTAACTAATACAGCCTTAGCTGCGCAGGGGACACACCCCCACTGGTAATGACCCTTGTTATGTGCAGCAATTCTCTTGGGGTGGAGAAAAGAGTCGGAGAGAAGATGCAGAAGAATCTTTTCGGAAGGGTATCTGTCTGGAGTCCCCGATGCAGCCCCCACCCCTTTTCACTGCCCCCGCCCGGGTAACATGTCCCCCCTACCTGGAGCTAAAAGTTATTGCATTTAAGGTTTTGGAGCAGGAACAGCACAGCACCTAGGAAGGGAATCTGGCAGTGTAATGGCAGATGTATTGGGCACACAGGAGTGTGGTGGTGGAGTGGAGTGGGGACAGCTGGGATGAAAAGGCTGCAGGCTCAGGTGGGGGCGGGCATCAGAGGGTGGAGCTTTGAGCTCTGGGGATTGAGAAAACAGTACTGTAAAATAAACATCCCAACAGGAGTCAGCCTTGCTCGATATATCGATTATATCATGCCCACGAATGATTTTGGACAAAGATTTTACAAACCATTTGGCTAAAAGGAAAGGAACAACCTCTACCACAGCTGAAGAGCTCTGTTGAATCCTTTCCTCTGAAAGGCTGAAAAGGCTGCTGTCCTCCCTCCAGGAGTCCACAGTTCTCTCATCTGCTGCCGGAAGGACACTCTCACATCCCTTGAGGTGACAGAGTCTGGATTTCAAGCCCATTCAACACAGTAGCCCCTTCCTTACCTGGCCCGCTGAGCAACCGACCAGCTTTTTCTCTGGTGTTCTAGATGCTTCAGGGTTCCCTAGGTGTGAATTAGGTGTTTCTCTCTCCCAAAGCCTCTGTCTATGGGCATCTGTCTACCTCCCTTTGGTGTCTGATATCGGTGGCATTGAAAATGAGGTAGAAAATTCCATTCTCTTATAGAGATGATGCTGTTGTATTAGAGCTAGACAAAAATTGATTTTTTAAAATCACATTTCCTGCATTTGAAAAAACATCTCAGCCACTGTTTTACCAAGTCCAATATTATTTAGGATTCTTGCTTCTTCAGCTCAGTCCTATCAATATGCTGATAGTCAGTGTAATTTTTCTCCGATCCTTGGCAATTTTTTAGCCAGAGATCACTTTTCATGTTCATTTCCAAGTCATCCTTGAGATGTGCAGGGCTAAGTATAGTGACTTATATTTTTGCATTTCTTAATCTAAATGAAGGAGAAATCCATCAGGAAACAGGTTCTGAGAAACAAAAGCAATTTCCAAGGGGCCTGTCTCAATCACCCCCAGTGCCAAAACTCCTTTGCATAGATTCATTTACCAGTGGAACGTTTAATATAGATTGTGATGTGTCCACGAAAGTCATTCTTACAGAGATGCTTTAATTAGAGAGAAAAGAATGTGTATCTCTGGATGTTTCTTTTGTGGTGGTTTTTACATATTCCACTTTAAAAAGAAAACATATATTAATTACTTGGATAATCAGAATATATTATCTACATACGTGTATGATTACATACAATACACACACATTTGGAGAGTGGGCCAGAAAATGTAAATCATCTGTAAAGACTGTAAAGTACTATACAATAGAAATATGATGCTAAACACATGTAATTTTAAGTTTTCTAGTAGCTACATTAAAATAATGTAAAGAAAGGGGCAGCACCTGTGGGTCAAAGGAGTAGGGCACCGGCCCCATATGCTGGAGGAGGCAGGTTCAAACCCAGCCCCGGCCAAAAACTGCAAAAAAAATAAAAATAAAAAAGTGAAGCAGGTTCGGTGCCCAAAGCACAGTGATTATGACGCCAGCCACATACACTGAGGCTGGCGGGTTCAAACCCAGCCCGGGCCAGCTAAGCAACAATGACAACTGCAACAGAAAAATAGCCGGGCGTTGTGGTGGGCGCCTGTAGTCCCAGCTACTTGGGAGGCAGAGGCAAGAGAATCGCTTAAGTCCAAGAGTTAGAGGTTGCTGTGAGGTGTGATGCTACAGCACTCTACTGCGGTTGACATAGTGACACTGTCTCAAAAAAAAAAAAAAAAGGAAAAGAAACAGATAAACTTGATTTCCAAAATATATTCTATTTAACCCAATGCATCCAAAATACAGCAGGACCTCCATAGCGGATCACTTCCCTACGTTGACCACCTCCTTAAATTGGACTAATTTTCATAGACTGGACATACACCATATGTACATATCAGTACAATAGGCCTCATTCCTTATGTTGACCACCTCTGTATATTGACCAGTTTGTTACAGTCCCTTGGGTGGTTCGATTGTATTTTCATTTAAGCATGCAATTAATATAAGAATTATAAATGAAATATTTGCATTATTTTTATATTAGATTATTGAAGTCTGGTGTGTGTATTATACTTAAAGCATATCTCAAGCACAGTGGTTACAGCAATAGCCACATACACCAAGGGTTTGAACCCAGCCCAGGCCAACTACACACGGTGACAACTGCAACAAAAAATAGCTGGGCGTTGTGATGCGTGCCTGTAGTGCCAGCCTCTTGGGAGGCTGAGGCAAGAGAATCAGGCCCAACTAGCCGGGCGTGTGGTGGGCACCTGTAGTCCCAGCTAACTGGGAGGCTGAAGCAAGAGCCCAAGCTCTTAAGCCCAAGAGTTGGAGGTTGCTGTGAGCTGTGACGCCACAGCACTCCACTGAGGGCAACATAGTAAGACTTTATCTCAAAAAAAAAAAAAAAAAGCATATCTCAATTTAGACTAGCCACATTTCAAGTGTTCAAGAGCCTCAATGATGATTTCCTTATAATAAATGACTATTAGAGATCTTCTCATTAGGCTTTGTTGATTGAACATGAGTTTGTTCTTGTTCTTGCACTTGCTTGATCAAAATTCTGGGAAAATGTAAAATTTCACAGAACCCCCCTCCTCAGTTTTTTAAGTAGAACATTCTCATATTTGTTACCCTACACAAATTATATTTTTTAAACAGAATCTTCCATTCTCTTTAATGATTTGTTAAAACCCCAAGCAGTGTCTAGATAAGCAATAAATTGCCTCTCAAAAGCACAAATAAACCCTAACAGAATAAATCAGTTCATATCATCATCCAAAGTATAGAGACTACTATTCTCCAATATTTATTGGTACTTATCTCTTGAGGAAACACCTTAAAATCAATAGTTCTTTTCAATTTTTTTTTTTAGTTCTTTTCAATTTTTAATGTCCTTCTGCCACTAATCCATCCTGATGTCTATTTTTCTTGCTCAACCAAGATTTGTGCAGAGAGCTGAGTGTTTTTATAAAGCTTTCCCCCTCTCTGCCTCTGTAGAAGTAGGTTGTATTTCATTTTGCAGTGTGTTAAGTCACATCAGGATTTAAAGATTGGCAGTGTACCATGTTGGGGAAGTAATCTTAAGTCTACTGCCTTAAAAGTAAAACTTGGGGGGCAATGCCTTTGGCTCAAGGAGTGGGGCGCCGGCCCCATATACTGGGGTGGCAGGTTTGAACCCGGCTCTGGCCAAAACTACAAAAAAAAAAAAAAAAAAAAAAGTAAAACTTGAGCCTATGTGTCTTTTTATTGTAGTAAAAATCACATAATATAATATTAAATTTATCATTTAAACCATTTTTAAGTGTACTGTTCAGCAGTGGTAAGTATATTCACATTGTTGTGCTAAGTTACACAACAATTGCATACTTTTTTGTATGTATCTTAGAGAAATAAGTAACCTCTCTCCCTGTGTAGACAGGTCCATTTGTTGTCTCAAGCCTCAAAGATTGCTGGATTGAGAATTTAGAATTAGGTCATGGGCTCATAAAGAACCAGGAAAGTGTTAATTCTGCCTGACACCCTGTGTGATGGAGGCAGACAGGCCGTCCCGTCTCGTCATTGTGAGATTATAGGATGCGTGATGTTTTCTACATTACTGCTTGAGTTTCAGAACACTATGCAAGGGTCAAGATGGCCACTTGGTCCCTAATATTTCTTTTGTGACACTGGCTGCTTGCACCCTCTTGCTTTTAGCCATCAGTAGATGTAAGATTCATTTGCTGGTGACAAAGCCAAAATATACACACCTAGTTTCAAAAACTCAGATCTTTATGTTAAGTCAATTAGTAGTACCACCTGTTCAGAGGGACCCCCAAAAGCTTTCTTGGTGGTGGTGTTCAGAAATTTGCACGTTAATAGACTCCCACATTAAATAGCGTTGGATTGTGACGTTCTTAAAAAGTGATTTTCACTGCTAGACAGCTTACTGAACAACAAAGTCATGGTTGTTCCCATTTTTGACATGCCAGTGATCAGAAAACACATTCAACTGTATGAATTGTTGGCTGGAAATGTTGACCTCAATTTAGCAATTTCATGAAGTTATTTCCCAGCTTTCTAGAGATTCTTTCATTTTTTGTCAGCTTTTTTGTTCATAGATCATATTTCTCTGTTATATTTTTCTCTTCTATATAGTTTTTTTAATTAAATCATAGCTGTATACATTAATGCAATCATGGGGTACAATGTGCTGGTGTTATATGCAATTTGCTAAGTCATGGAAGAAGCCTAAGTGCCCATCAACCCACGAATGGATTAATAAATTGTAGTATATGTACACCACAGAATATTATGCAGCCTTAAAGAAAGATGGTGAACCTCTTTCATGTTTACATGGATGGAGCTGGAACATATTCTTCTTAGCAAAGTATCTCAAGAATGGAAGAAAAAGTATCCAATCTACTCAGCCCTACTATGAAACTAATTTAAACAGTTTGATGAAAATATTTCATATTGTATATGAAACCAGCACATGATTGCATTAATGTACACAGCTATGACTTAATAAAAAAAAAGAAGAAAGAAAAGAAAAACTGGTTAACATAGCCTTCACAGCATTTTCTTATTGTGTTAAGACATTTATATTCTGCACCTAGTAAATTTCACATGTACCCTTGTAAGATGCGCCATATGTGTGGTCCCACCAATTACCCTCCCTCCACCCATCCTCACCCCTCCCCTCTCCTCCCTCTCCCCTTTCCCCATATTCTTGTGCTATAATTGGGTTATAGCTTTCATAAGAAAGCTATAAATTGGTTTCATAGTAAGACTGAGTACACTGGGTACTTTTTCTTTCAGTCTTGAGATACTTTGCTAAGAAGACTATGTTCCAGCTTCATCCATGTAAACATGAAAGAGGTAAAGTCTCTATCTTCCTTTAAGGCTGCATAATATTCCATGGTGTACATATACCACTATTGATTAATCCATTCATGAGTCTATGGGCATTTGGGCTTCTTCCTTTTGTCCGCTTTTTATTTTGAAACCTTTTCAACCTAACAGAAAAGTTGCTAGGTTAGCATGACAAAGCCCCGAATGGCCTATATCTAGCTAGATCTACCAAACTATTAAACATTGCTTTCTCTCTCACTAGGGGTATAGTTTCTAAATTGAAGTGAAATTTACAGAACATGAAATGAATGGGGTTTTTTTTGGCAGTTTTTGCCCGAGGCCAGTTGAACCCGCCACCTCCGGCATATAGGGCCAGCGCCCTACTCCTTTGAGCCACAGGTGCCACCCATGAAATGAATCATTTTAAAGTGAATAATTCAGTGGTGTTTAATACATTCACAATGTTGCATAATCACCTCTTCTTAGTTCCCAAATGTTTTCACTAGCACGAAATAGAACACTGTATTGATTAGCGATCACTCCCCATTTGCCTTCACCCAGCCCTGGTAACCACCAACCTGTCTTTTGTGTCTACGGACCACCTATTCTGGACATTTCATATAAAGGGAATCATACAATGTGTGGCCTTTTGTGTCTGACTTCTTAGCATACTGTTCACACGGTTCATTCATGATGCAGCATGTTTCAGTAGATTCAACTGAGACATTTTTTTTTTCCACTTCGCTGTGGCGTCATATATCACAGCAACCTCTAACTCTTGGGCTAAGTGATTCTCTTCCCTCAGCCTTCCGAGTAGCAGGGAGGCTACAGACGCCCACCACAATGCCTGGCTAGTTTTTGGTGGGGGTATAGGGGTTTCCTGCTCTTGCTCAGGCTGTTCTCAAACTCCTGAGCTCAAGCAATCCACCCACCTGGGCCTTGCAGAGTGCTAGGATTACAGATGTGAGCCACTGCCCTGAGCCCGAGACGCTTTAAGTATATGGCACAGTAAGTATATTCTTTTTTTTACTCTTTTTTTGATCAACATAATTTAAGTGTGCCACGGAAGTTTAACTATAGGTTCAAGGGCACCATGACATAAAAATGGTTGAAAACCCTGCCATAGACTAAATAGTTTAAAATGGGCACAAAGAATCAAAAATATCCACACCAAATAAGTATACTACCCTGGGTGTGTCTCTTAATCTCTTGCTTCAGTTTCTATATCTACAGAATGACCAGACTGGATTCAAGCCCTAATAGCCATTATAATGAAAATTGTATGATTTGATTCCCCAGACAGCCCAGGTTATATTTTTCTGAAATCTATTATTGCAAAGAGCTACTTTCTCTCTGTGGTTTATTAGAGCAAAATTGATATTGATGAGCCACTGGGTGTGTGACCCTGGAGATTACACACTGTAGTGTGGATGAGTTTACAATTCAATTGAAGCTAAGAGATAGATGAGTACATGACAACAGGGATATTCATAACCAGAGGACACATCTTGTTAGGAAAGACTAAATATTCAACATTGAACCACACATGCCCTACAGGGAAACTGGCAAAAATGCCAAGAAGAAAGATCAGCCGCCCTCACTCTTCACGTATCACTGCCCTCTTTGATTTGACCAGTTCTCTGCAGCCCAATGGCTACAGAATGCCTTGGGAAAGCACAGGGCAATCGAAGATAAAAGGATACCTAGTTAGTACACCAGACAGAATATTGTCTCTTGAATTTCTTTCTTTCTTTCTTTTTTTTTTTTTTTGAGACAGAGCCTCAAGCTGTCACCCTGGATACAGTGCCGTGGCATCACAGCTCACAGCAACCTCCAATTCCTGGGCTCGAGCGAGTCTCCTGCCTCCACCTCCCAAGCATCTGGAACCACAGGCACCCACCACAATGCCTGGACGTTTATTTTTGGGTTGCAGCCGTCATTGTTGTTTGGCGGGCCCGGGCTGGTTTCGAACCTGCCAGCTCAGGTGTACATGGCTGGCACCTTAGCCCGTTGAGCCACAGGCACTGAGCCTTGAATTTCTTTTGAGTGTAGGATTTCTTTTTACTTATCCCAATCTTTTATTATGAAACTTTAAAAATTTAAAGAATTTTACAGTGAACACCCACATACCCACCTCCAAGATTCTACCACCACTGTTTTACTATACTTGCTTTATCACATATTTATCAATCCTTCTTTCTTATTTTCTTTAAGAATTCCAAAGTTAGGGGCAGCGCCTGTGGCTCATCGAGTAGGGTGCCGGCCCCATATACCGAGGGTGGCAGGTTCAAACCCGGCTTCGGCCGAACTGCAAAAGAGAAAAATAGCCGGGCGTTGTGGCGGGTGCCTGTATTCCCAGCTACTCCGGAGGCTGAGGGAAGAGAATCGCCTAAGCCCAGGAGTTGGAGGTTGCTGTGAGCTGTGTGACGCCATGGCACTCTACCCAGGGTGATAAAGTGAGACTCTGTCTCTACAAAAAAAAAAAAAGAATTCCAAAGTTAACTACAGATATCAGCATGCACATTGCTAACTAGAGTTTGTTATTCGTTCACTGATTTTTCTTTGGTAAAATTTGTATACAATGCAATACATAAGTCTTAAAGCATACATTTACTGAGTTCTGACAAATGCATACACCTGGGTAATCCAAACTCCTAACAAGGTAGTGAACATTGCATTTATTTCTCAATTTTTTCCTACAAATACATCGTTTTTTGTTTTTGAGAGTCTCACTTTGTCACCCCTGGTAGAGTGCTGTGGCACCATAGCTCACGACAACCTCAGACTCTTGGGCACAAGCAATTCTCTTGCTTTGGCCTCCCTCTCCCGAGTAGCTGGGACTACAGGTGTCCGCCACAATGCCTGGCCATTTTGAGAGGCGGGGGTCTTGCTCTTGCTCAGGCTGGTCTCGAACCTGTGAGCTCAGGCAATGCATGTTTGGCCTCCCAGAGTGCTGGGATTACAGGCATGAGCCACCGCACCCGGCCTTAAATAGGAAGACTGCGATCACCTGCCCCTTCCTCCCGATCCGGTTTTCTGCTTTCCAAAGGCCACTACTTGGTAACCTTTTTATATACTTTGATACAGGACATTTTTACTGCTATTTCTTGTTTTCGTAAGTAGAACTAGCTATTAGTTAGCTACTATGAAAGAATAGGTTTTAGCTACCTCACCCAATTCCTTAAGCATATTCATTTTCTTCTCCCACCCCTAATATATTTATAACCTAGTTTTTGGTTAAATTAAGATTCAATGTCTATATTATTTTAACTAGGCAAATATTGTTCATAGCGGACAGCAGATACTGATTCCATTTTATAGCCTAACGCTGAATTTTCTCAGAGTTACTAATCGCCTGTTTTTTGCTTTTTAAATATGTCTTTCACCAATTCATCTCTAGACTCTCAAAGAAGACTTTGAAATTCCTTTCAGTGTGGTTTAACCCATTAGATGATGCATCAGTACCATTTTCCCTTGGCAGCATCATTCTGAACTGTATCATTCATTCACTACGCCTGCAGTAGGGCTGGCCCCCGCCACCCTCTGTGGGCCTTCATCTTACTCCTGTGCTGGATTCTCGATTTCTACTTCCCTCATTTTCTCACGGTTTCTTCCCTCCATTTGCTGGAACACATCCTGCAGTAATTTCTTAAGCTGGTACACTTGGGAGCCCAACTTTATGAGATCTTGCCTATTTAGAAGTATGTTTTACTCTGTCATCACATTCCATCGATGGTTTCTCTTGGGCATCACTTTCCCTTAGAATTGCAAGATCATGTCCCACTGTCTTCTGGCTTTCAATATTGCTATCTGAGGCTACTCTGTTTTTGAATACTTTTGTGTATACTTTTGGAACATTCTCTGTGTCCTGGCGTTCTGAAATGTTTTGTTTGTATGTCTTGGCATGCCCATATAATCTACTCCCAGCCTTTATTCCTGAGAGCTGTTTTTATTTCTTTGATAACTTCTTCTCAGAGAATATTTTCTCTGTTCTCTGTAACTCTTCTCCTGATTCGAGCCTGCAAGTTTATCTCTTTTCTTCTATGAAATGTGTTTTATTAAAAATTGAAGAGATTAAAAATTACTTTTATAAAATGTGTAGAAGTTAAAAGAATAATAATGCGAACAGTACCACAATCAACTTTAATAAGAGCATCACTGATGAATTTCACCTCCACGTGAACTTTCCAGATCTCATTATGTTCCTTCTCATCTTCAGGGTAACCACTGCCTTGAGTTTGGTGCTTACAGTGCATTTTTCTTTGTAGTTTTGTCACATACTTCTGTATCTCTAAAGAACATATTGTGTAGTTTTTAGTATTTTTCAATTTTATATTAATGGAATCATACTGTACAATTTCTGAGACTTGCTTTTTACATTTTATGTTGAATGCCTGAGACCTCTGCTGTCATATAAAGCAATAGTTTATTAATTTTCACTGTATTTGTACATAAGGCATAGTGTATTTATGCATTCTTATATTGATGATCATTGGGGCTTTTTTCAATTTCTTACTAGAAACATTGCTCCTATGAATTTCCTATTTCTAGCTAGTTGTATCTAGAAATGAGATTACATTACTAGATAATAGGGTAAATGCATCTTACTTTACTGGATAATATCAAATTGTTACTCAAACTGGTTATACCCAGAAGAGTTCCAATTGCTTTATATCCTTGCCAATGCTTAATTTCACCACAATTTTAATTATTGTTAGAGGTATGTAAAGTGATAGCATATTATGTTTTTTATTTGCATTTCTCTAATTATAAATGGGGGGTCAAGTAACCTTTTAATGTTTATTGGTAATTTATAAAATTTGCATTTCTCCTTCTGTTCAAGTCTTTTGCCTACTTTTTAAAATTAGCTTTCTTGTCTTTTTTATTTACATCCAAGAGTTCTTCATATGTTTTGAATGCTAATCTTTTTTCTTTTACTTATATTGCAAATACTGCCTCCTAGTTTGAGGCCTTTTTGTGTTATTTTAAGGTTTCTTTTATTGAAAAGAGGTTCTTAATGTAGTTTTTTTTTTTTTTTGAGACAGAGCCTCAAGCTGCCACCCTGGGTAGAGAGCTGTGGCATCACAGCTCACAGCAACCCCCAATTCCTGGGCTCAAGCGAGTCTCCTGCCTCTGCCTCCCAAGTAGTGGGACTACAGGCGTTCGCCACAACGCCTGGCTATTTTTTGGTTATAGCCGTCATTGTTTGGCGGGCCCGGGCTGGATTCGAACCCACCAGCTCAGGTGTACGTGACTGGCGCCTTAGCCGCTTGAGCCACAGGTGCCGAGCCAGTAGTTTGGGTTTTTTAAAAGACCTTCTACTCTAGGCTCGGCGCCTGTGGCTCAACAGGCTAAGGCGCCAGCCACATACACCTGAACTGGCGGGTTCGAATCCAGCCCCCGGGCCGCCAAACAACAATGATGGCTGCAACCAAAAAAATGGCCAGGCGTTGTGGCGGGCGCCTGTGGTCCCAGCTACTTGGGAGGTGGAGGCAAGAGACTCGCTTGAGCCCAGGAATTGGAGGTTGCTGTGAGCTGTGATGTCACGGCACTCTACCCAGGGCGACAGCTTGAGGCTCTGTCTCAAAAAAAAAAAAAAAAAAGACCTTCTACTCTAAAGTCATACAGATATTTAGAATTACATTTAGATATATCTTCCATATTCATAGCCCATAAATGCATTAATGTACACAGTTATGATTTAATGAAAATCAATGTTCTCCAAGATAAAAAAAAGATATATCTTCCATCTTCAGTATCTTCTATATTTAGGGATTGCCTTTTACGTTAAAGTCTTTAATTCATCCAGAATTTGTAAAATGTTTTCACATATGGAAAACCATCTGGACCTTGTATTTATTCTTCCTGGGAAAACATATCTGATGATTAAACTAATTTACTGGTTATAAAGCTATCAGTTTTTCTATTTCTTCCTGAATCAGGTTTGGTAAATTACTTATTTTTAGGATTTTTGTCCTTTTCATCTACATTCTTAAATGTATTTCCCTAAAGTAGTTTATAAGGCACTTTCATTACATTATAAAACCCACAGGACCTGTGGTCACATTCCTAATATGGATCATTCTTGTCATTTTTCTTCCTTATGATTAATCTTGTTATATGCTTCTTTATTTTGTTTATTTGAAGAACTAAATGTTTTGGCTTTGTCAACACTCTCTATTTTATGTTTTTCATTTCACTATTTTTGCTATTGTATTTATTACTTCTTCCTTTTACCTTCTTTGGGTTTATTCTGTTCTTTTCTCACTACTTATGTTGGGTACTTAGCTCCTTATTTTACAAATGGGTTATACTAAATAAACAAGAAACTAATAATTCTAATCACACACAAACTATTCTAGATCATAGAAATAGAGGGAATATTTACCAATCCATTTCGTGAGGTGGCTTGATACTGAAACTTGATCAAATATGGGAGAATATGGCAAAGGAAAGTTATAGGCTTAGTTCTCATACAAATACACAGGTACAAAAATCCTAAACAAAATCTAGCAACATATAAAAATGACAAAAATAACCACTATGAGTTTTCTTCAGCAATAGCAGATATATTGTTTAGAAAATTAATTAATACATTTCTTCAGGCTGGGCATGGTGGCTCACGCCTGTAATCCTAGCACTCTGGGAGGCTAAGGTGGGTGGATTGCTTGAGCTCAGGAGTTCCAGACCAGCCTGAGAAAGAGTCAGACCCTGTCTCTACTAAAAATAGAAAAAAATAGCCAAGTGTCATGGCCGGCACCTATAGTCCCAGTTACTTGGGAGGCCAAGGCAAGAGGATCATTTGAGCCCAAGAGTTTGAGGTGGTTGTGAGCTATGATGCCATGGGACTCTACCTAGGGCAATAGAGTAAGATTCTGTCCTAATATATATATATATATACACACACACATACAACTTTTATTGCTTTGGTGGTCATCCCATAAACTTTGACATACAAAAAGTAACATCAACATTTATATTGAGATCTTTACCTTCTTGTTAAAAAACACAAGAATTTTAGAGAACTTTGATTGTAATCATGATCTGCCTGACTTACAACTTACTGCTATTGGATATCATGGTTCTATTTTTTAACCCTGTATCACTATTGAACTCACTGATACTTTAGATCACGCACATGTTTACTACTTTATTTGCTCATTTTCCTCTTCTTGTATCTCCAACCTTCCATTTGAGGTCATCTTTTTCCTTTCCACAGTACATTCTGTACAAGTTCTTTTATGGAGGACTCTGTTGGCGTCAAATTCTCAATATAGCAAGTCCTCACTTAATATCATCGATAAGTTCTGGGAAACTGTGACTTTAAGTAAACCAACATAGAAGGCTGTCTAAAAATTGTCCAGCCATGTAATAGTAAAAATGGATAGATACTTTCCAGGTAGCCCTTACATAATGAAACCAATTTCTTCTTCTTCTCATCGATGTTATAAGAAAATGACATTGTGCGCAAACATTATTCAAGGACCTGCTATATGTCATTTCGCTTAAAGTAGCATTTTCCCAGAACCCATTGATGACAATACGTGAGGACTAACTGTATTTGGAAATTTATTTATTTTGTTTGCAGTTTTTTTTGTTGAGGGAGGCAGTTTAATTAGTCAAGGTCTAAACAATTTACAGGAAATCAAATGCAACAAAATCAGGATAAAATGAGACCTTGATTAATACATCCTCCTAGAACAAAGTTCCTGTAAGCCGGTGTTTTTCAATATTTTTTTATCTCATGGCACACTTGAACCTATAAACTTCCAAAGCACACTTAAATTATGTTAATAAAAAAAAGAGCTAAAAAAAAGAATGCACTAGCTGTGCTTTGAATTTTTTCAATAATAATTTAATTACTGATCGTTAAACATTTTCATGGCACACAGGTTGAAAGTCACTGCTGTAAGCAAAGAATGAAGTGAGGGCTTATCGGAGAGCGCTTTTACGGTAGGTGGAGGTAGGTGTCAGGTAGTGAGGAGACATGGTATTACCCCTTAGATCCCTCCAAGACAAGCCAGCAGCCTGGTGTGGCTGAGCCCAATACTGCACTGTGCAAATTGGGGGACCTGGTCGTCCAGGAGAGGGGAAGAACTGTCCAGGTCATGGGCATGAGCAGACCTGGAAGGAAAGAAGAAATAGAATTTCCTAGGGGCTGCACTCCCAGGCACTGAGCCCCTGCTGACCAGAGCTGATGAGTGGAGACTGAGACATCCTTGTCAGTCTTCCGGATCTGGCTTCTTGCCTTATCATCTTGTGCGGCTGCTGCCACCTAGCTTTCGCCACATATCACCCAAATATAATGTCCTGATGGCCTGCAGAAGACCAGCTGGGCGAAACCGGTTGAAATCAGGCTGAACTAGTCCAAACAGGAGAAACCAGTCCAAACTGGCTGGAACCAGTCTGAACCAGCTGAAACCAATCTGAATAGGTTGAAACTGGCTGAAACCTATCGGAATTAGTTCAAACCAGCTGAAACCAGTTGAAACTGGATGACCGGCATCAAAAACAGTCTGAACTAGTCCAAACCAGCCCAAATGGTGCAAAAGATAAGTGGAAACTGGTTGAAAGTAGTTACAACCAGCTGAAACCAGATGGAACCAGCCCAAACTTGCTTATATCAGTCAAAAGAAACAGGTGAAACTAATTTTAATACACTTTGTATATTTAAATAATATTTATTTAAATAAATGTTATTCAAATATTTTCAATGGATTTTATTTGAATCAATTTTAATTTTAATGAATGTTTTTATTTAAAATAAAAATGGGCTCAGTGCTTGTAGCTAAGTGGTTAGTGCACTGGCCACATACATCAGAGGCTGGCAGGTTTGAACCTGGTCCAGGCCTGCTAAACAACAATGACAACTGCAGCAAAGAAAAATAGCCAGGTGTTGTGGTAGGCGCCTGTAGTCCCAGCTACTTGGGAGGCTGAGGCAAGATAGTGGCTTGAGCCTAAGAGTTTGAGGTTGCTGTGAGCTATGACAGCACAGCACTCTACCAAGGGCCACAAAGTGAGACTCTGGCTCAAAAATAAAATTGTATATTGTTTGCATGTTGGAAATAGAGCAAGAAAAATTTTTATTAATGAGATGCCTTAAAATTCCATGAATGTTGTATACTTAAGCACACCTCAGTTTGAAGTAGTCATATTCAAAGTGCTCATAAGGTACATATGGCTGGTGGCTACTATTCTATTCCTGTATTTAAAAGCATGCCGGGTCAGTTTTTATGAAGTGAGTTTGGGAAATGGTGCGTGAAGTTTTGAGCCATTTCTATATGTTTTCTTATTTCAAATTAATATGAGGGTATACATTTTGAGGTTACATTGTTTTCATTTCTAAGGTAAAGTTCAAGTTGTAGTGGAGGCCTTCACCCAGGGGGCGCGCCAAACACCCTCACATTGCTCACATTAGGCGAGATCCCATTTTTTGAGCCATTCGTATGGCCTCAGAGAAAGACATGTGATGTTGGAGTAGAAGGGGGTTGACAGGGCACAGTGTTCCATTTCTATTCTTTCCACCACATTCGTGTGCATTCTTCAGACCATCTGAAGGACGGGAAAAAGTTGTCAGAGTGATGTCTTACCAATCTGGGCTTCCTACATTCTGTCCGAATCCACACTTGATTGGGAGGCAAGAAAATACTAAAAACCTACCACTACTGAGTACCTACCTGGTACAGTATAGTATAGTGCCTGGCACACTGTAGGTACTCACATGTTAAACCCTCACAATGAACCTGTAAATATTATGCCCATTGAAAGGGTGAGAAGAGTGGCAGCGTGTCCCCCTCAACCCTCTACTATGGACATGGTCTTTTGGTTCTTCCAGGCAGCATAGCGAGGATGGCAAATGCCCTTTGCCTGTGTACTAACTACACATTCATCCTTAGCTCTGGAGTCTAAAGCTCCAGTGGTGGGATTCCCAGCTCTCAGTTCAAATGGCAGCTGGGGAAGATTCTTCACACACAAATCAGCCATTAATTGGATTTGGAAAGTGCATCAGCTGGAGGAAAATGGTGAGGTTGTCATGCTTTTGTATTTGCTTTGGCAAACATCTAGGAGACCTTTCAAGTGTTTGGGGTTAGTATATTCTAGAACTTGGCCATCAGTTTGAAATTGAGCAAAGATTTTCAGGAAAATGAAACTGTTGTGTTTTGATTCATCTACATAGAACTCAGGAAAATGTGTGTGGTGAGTGGGGAGGAGGTGCTTGGTGAAGGTCTTAAAATAGATCTACTGTGTTCAGGATAAGCAGGGCTGTTCTTCCACTCCAAAGAACAGGAAGCTTAAAGCAAATGCAAGTTTCTTCCCTTCATTCAGACTCCAGTGTCTTTAAATGAATAGAATCAGGATAAAATCTGCAACAAGTGGTTTCTGAAGTTAGCTTTACAAGAGAAAGGAAATCAAGAACAGCGTGCAGAGGGTTGAGTACCAAAAGTGGTGGCAACTGAACTGGCAGTGGCCTTTGCTTTTGGGACCAGGTGAATTGGCTGACCACAGGGATAGCCTCCAGGACAGACCAGCATCATCGTCACCCAGCTTGTTAGACATGCACATTCTCGGGTCCCAGACCTAGTGAATCAGATACTCTGGGGTTGGGGTCAAGCAATTAATGGTTTAACCAGCATGCTCAAGCGTGAGACCTGTTGCTTTTGGACAATGCAATAGTTACCATCTGCTGGTACATTAGACATGCATGGGGGGAGTGTGTTTTTTGTTTTCGTTTTGAGACAGAGTCTTGCTCTATCACCCTGGCTAGAGTGCTGTGGTGTCATCATATCTCACAGCTACCTTAAACTCTTGTGCTCAAGCCATCCTCCTGCCTCAGCCTTCTGAGCCACACTCTGGCTAATTTTTCTATTTTTAGGAGAGACGGAGTCTTGTTCTTGCTCAGGCTGGTCTCAAGCAATCCCCTGCCTCGGCCTCCCAAAGTGCTAGGAGTACAGGTAGGAAGTACTACACCCACCCGTGGGAGCACTTTTGAAAAAAAAGTGCTTGGACCCCAGTTCGGAGACATTCTGATTTCATTGGCCTGGGCATGTGTGTTTTAAAAGCTCCCCAGGTGATTCTAATCTGCAGCCAAAGTTGAAGAACTGCTTTAGGGAGTGGGGTCCCTGGGTGCAGTCTGCCCTTACCATCTGAGTCAACTTAGATACTTCACGTGTCTGCACCCAGATCTTTTTCTGTCTGAAAAGGTGTTGGGAAGCTGGTCATTGTCAATGGTCTAAAAGGCATGCTCCAGTTCTAACAAGCTTGGGAGCACCAGCTGGTAGAGTGACCCTAAAGCTTGCTCCTAAATCCCTGGCTCGTGCTGGTAAATGAGTAGTGCTCCAAGGCTGGAGTGTCAGGCAACCCCCACTCAGATCTGGGAATGAAAGGGCTAGTGGGCTGGCTGCTGGAAACCGACAGCCCCGAGGACTTTATGTAACCTGTTGTGCTTGCAAAGATCACCACCAGGAAAGCCCGGAGTGTGGCTCGCGGATGGGCAGTGTCGGCATCACCCAGAGCTTGCTACACATGCAGAATCTCAGGCTCCATCTGTGAATTAGGATTCACACCTGCATTTCATCAGGATCCTCGGGTGAGCGGATGTACATTAAAGTTTGAGGAGTGCTCCAGAGATTTCAGAATTGTAAGTCTGCCCCGAACTTCCATGTGGAAGCCCTACCTCCGATACCTCAGAATGTGACTGTACTTGGAGACAGCCTCTTTGCAGAGGTCATTGCCGCTAAACGAGATCGTTAAGGCGGGCCCTGATCCAGTATGACTGGAAGCCCTCTAGGAAGCGGAAGAGACCGCAGGGATGCCTGTGCACAAGAAATGGCAGGGAACGGCGAGAAGAGAAGGCCATCTGCAAGCCAAGGAGAGAGGCCTCAGGAGAAACCAAACCTGTGACGGTTTGATCTTGGATGTGCCACCTCCAGCCCCGTGCGGAAGTAAGTTTCTGTTGTTTAAGCTGCTCAGTCTGTGGGAACATGGTGGCAGCCCTAGGAAACTAATACTGGGCCTCTGCCAGAACCTAAGCTCTGGGAGATTTTGCTCACAGATGGTATGTCCCCAGTATTTGGTACAGTGGGGACTCTTTGCTGGGAAAAAAATGAACCCCATTCATTTGGGGTAATTATTCACAGACATGTTCATATAATACCTCTTTGAGAGGGAGTGATTTATAGGGTGTTTGGTTCATCTTTTTAAAGTGTTATGAAACACCAAGGCAGAGCCCTCTTCCAAATGAGGCTTTCAAGAGCCCTGGAAAGTTGCATAAAATTTCCAGTACTTTTCTTTTCTTGATGCTATTCTCTGTAACACATTTTGCCACGTGACTAGTATTCCTTTCAATCTCAAGACTCTGCATTCTCGAAAAATGATTTTACAAATGGGTTAATGAGTCCTCAGGGAGGAAGGGGAGAATTGGAACTATATGCTCACCAAATGCCAGGTTATCTGGAATTAGAGGTAGAGAATGTGAACGGTACACGGAAGCAAATAGATTGTTTACCCCACAGCTGAAGCCCACCCAGCTGCAATGTTCTCTTGGTGAAGGAAGGACCCCCCCCAACCCAGCTGTGACAAACTTCTTAAAGACATCCTGTAATAGAACAGAATACTGTGCAGCTGTGACAGATGAGGCACTCTGCGTGTCCTAGATGGTACAACCTACAGATGTAACGGGGGAAAAAAGTGAAATGATTTTGGTGTAAAAAGGGGGGTAGGTGAACTACATATCCTTGTATAGATAGAGAATATTTCTGGAAGGAGTAACGAGTGGTTATCTCTGAGGTGACTTTAGGGTCTAAGAAGAGTTACTTTTAGTCCTATACCTCTTGACTTGTTAGCACATTTTTGGGCATGCATTATATTTTAAAATCTTAATTATGTGAGAATAAGTAAAAACTTGAAAGGTTAGTCAAAAACTCAAAGCAAAGCATAATGCTCAAGCTCCTTCTGGAACAGAAAGACAAAACCCCCCTCATTCTTGTCCCCAAGCTTATTCTCTGTGGCACCTTTTCTGCATTATGACACCTAACCCCCCAAACCATAATTGGTGTCACAATGGCACCTGGCCACTATGTCTTGTCAGCAAGACACCTTCCCATTCAATTGATCTTTGTTCAGTATTTGGAAGATGTCCATAGAAATTCGGGGCTCCATGATTAGAACCATTTGGAAGAAATCTGAACCCTTCATCCACCTGTTAACTCCCACCCCTATCCTGTGACACTATTGATACAAGACAGGTGGCGCCTCAGCCAGCTCCGTGGAGCTGAGGGGTGGACCTGCCGCCTCCACCCTGGTGGTGTTGGTGTGGCAGCTGCTGGCAGAGAAACCAGCAGCTCAGGAGGCTCCTGTAGCCAAAGAGGCCAGACACCTGCAGGGGAGACACCAGCTGGGGAGCCCCAGTAGTGTCTCCCTCCCCTTGCACTTGCAGCTGAACAGGGAACCCCCATTTCCCAGGCCTGGTCATTTTCATGTAGATTTCCTAGGCCTGGGAACCAAAGAGATTTTATCCATTCATTCGTTATGGAGTCCTGGCCAAATGTAACTACAGAGGACCTATGCATGCCAAATATAACTACAAAAGACCCATGCACCCTAAATTAACTACAGAGGACCCATATAACCATATATATGTACCTCTGGACAAAGAACCCGGAGAGAGCGAGCTTCATACACACACACACCGCCCCCGACTTGGGTTGTTTCTCTCTGCCAGGAGCTTTGGTGTTTTGTATTCTTTTCTATAAACTAAATCCTGTCTTACCACTGATCTGTAGTCCCTGGATTCATTCTTCAAATCACTGAGACCAAGAACCTACTGAAGACGAAATTCCAGTATCACTATGATCTTTTGTTTTCCTTCTCTGTGAAATCAGCATGTTTGTGTTTCCTTTTGCAAAGCCCCATGGTGGTTCCAAGAGCTGACCTTCAGCAGCCACAAGCCCCCTTAAACATGGGGCCCTAAACTTGGAAATAAGCAACAACTCAAAAAACCCTCTAAGTCCCTGAAATAGCAGTTGTCGCCAAGCCCAAAGTAAACACCCTAGGCTTTGTTTTATGGTCCTCAAACCTGAGCATACATCAGAATTACTGTCTGGAAGACATCTGTCCCAGCTCACTATCCCCCTTCTTCCAAGTTTCTGATTTGGTAGATCTGGGGCAGGGCCTGAGAATTTTCAGTTCTACCAAGTTTCCAGGTGAGGCTGCTAGTCCTGGTGCAGGGACCACACTTAGAATCCAGGGGTTCTAAGGAATTACCTTAAGGCACTGACCTTCACTAAAAGCCTTACTCTTTAAAGAACATATATTCTTAAAATATTTATCATAAAAATTGTGCATATTCATTGAAGGAAATTTGGCTTAAAAATGGAAAGTAGAAAAAAAAACCCAGCTATATCAGCCATAGTGCCAACATCCAGACCCAACTACTCTTGGCATTTTATTGGTTCTATAATTCCTAATAAACCACCTTCCCCAAGACCCCAGGCTAGTACAGATTAGAAACTCCTATCTAGAATGTCATGAAAGTTAGGGGGCAATTAAAAATGTGCCTGAAGATGGCCTCGCTAAGTGGCAGCTGGAAGTGAAAGCAGACAGGGGAAAATGTGAGTAGACAGTGAACTACATCATGTGACAGAATTGAGCCTGTTCTTCACCTTGACCTTGTCACATGCACGAGGCATGATGGGACCTTGAGGGAGGGGCATCTATCTCAGCCAATAAGTATGGCAGAAAAGAGGACTTTCGAAGAGAAGATACTGAACTGTCCCTGGTTCCTAAATGGAGAGTTGGAATTGGGTAGGTCAAGGGGGAAAGGTCTTCCAGGTCCTGGGGACAGCAGAAGCAAAGGCCCAGAGGCTCCTGCACGGGAGCCTAAGCACAGCTGTACTTCCGTCAGGGCACCACTGAAAAGGTGGGCAAAATCCCAAAATTAAAGAGTCAGAGGGCCTGTCACAGAGGGTGCCTTAGCTCACATCCCGAGCTTGGACTTTATCCTGCAAACAATGGGAAGCCATTGAATTATTTTCAGATATTCAGACAATATGACACAAGCAGGTATATATTTAATTTTTAGTTTTTTGAGACAGTCTGCCACCCTGGGTAGAGTACCATGGCATCACAGCTCACTGCAACCTCAAACTCTTGGGCTCAAGTGATCCTCCTGCCTCAGTCTCCTGAGTAGCTGGGACTACAGGTGCTTGCCACAACGCCTTGCTAGTTTTTCTATTTTTAGGAGAGACAGGGTCTGGCTCTTGCTCAGGCTGGTCTCAAACTCATGAGCTCAAGCAATCCCAGGTGTTTATTTTAAATAGAGCTTCAGTGAGTATGAGGGGAGATGTGGCTTTTCCAGAAGGCTGGCAGAGGAGGTGGTGAGCTGTGGATACAGGGTAGTAGTAACAGGGAAGGAGATGAGGGTGACGGTTTAGGAAGTGCTCAGGACACAAGGTCAGCAGGGCTTGGGGACCCACTGGGGTGGGTGTGAGGGAGGCAGAGGCCTGGAGGCTGAGTGTCTGAAGGGTGGAGGGAAATGGAAGCTCAAGTTTATTCCATGGGGAAAAAGATACGCTCAGGCTGAGTCAGGGTGAGTTGAAGGTTTGACATGTCACCCTACTGGATGAAATCATTATTCAGAGTCTCTATTAAAGAAAACAGTATATACCATGTATCACACTTTGGAATGATCTCATTCTTTTTAACATCAGGGTTCAAATGAAAGATTTGGGCATCCAAGGGAACCAGCTTCAATTTTCTAGAAAATCATGGGATATGAATAATCTTATTCCTTAACTCAGATAAGTGAGGAATTGCTATGGTGTCAATATAGTCACATGAAGTGAATGACATTAATCAAGCAGCTTGTCCATCAATAGTGTATAAGAGTTGTTGGGACTCAGAACTTGTTTATTTCAGGCACCCGAATCTCTACAAAACTGTTTTGGAGAAGCTTCGGCCTTAGCTCAGCTTTTCAATGACTTGTCGGGGGCAGAGGTGAATGTAATCATCTTCTTAGAACAGAAGAGGATTTCTTAGAAAAAGAGCAGCAAGGAACACCATGAACACACAGCATTGCCTCATGCTCTTGGGATAATCTTTTTCACCACCCAGCTCATTTGAGAAAAGAAACCAAAATCCACGTCCAGAAAGTGAAGAGGGTGGTTGGAGAGGCGCAATTACCAGAGCCTCAAAGTACTGGGCTGGTTGGGGCTACTTCACAGTTTAACACAAACCATGGTGAAAAGCAAATGGGGCCTCCATAGTTCTGGTTGCAATATTATGGGAGGGGCTTATTAACATCCTCATGAGCGCTTTCTATATTTGGTAACCTTCCGGGAGAGAGTGGCATTCCCAGAGCTAATGCCTGGGCCTCACCCTCAGAAGGTCTGCTCTTACTGATCTGGGGGCTGGCCTGGGCATCAGGGTTCTTTAAATCTCCCCAGGTGATTCTAATGTGCAGCCAGGGGTGAGAAGCAATGCATTCAAGCCAACTGCTGGCACTTTAGAACTTTTTCACGGTAGAAAGTTTTAATATCCACTTGGCAGTAAGCATGTAACTGAATTTACAAGATCTAAAAATATTGGAGTTAAGGCAAAAGCAAGAAAAGAGAAACTCCCCTTTTTGACTCAAAGATTCACAGCTGTGCTGAGACAGCTGGGCCAGTGACTCCCAGCGTGAACCCCAAAGCTGACATTACAGGCTGTGCACCCCGTGCCTGTGAGCTCTCCACTCATGCTGTTCTCTGTGGAGCTAAAATTGAACTGTATTTCAAAAAGTAAGATTCTGTAGAGTTGTCACTAGCATGTATCAAGAACTCTATTCTGGATGGTTTCTAGTGGCTAATTTATTTAATCCCCGACACTATCCCATTTCGTGGATGAGGGTGTGGAGGTACAGAGAGTCAGTAAATGGGCCAAGGTCACAGCTAAGAAATGGCCCCAGGATTCTGGAGCTTGCACTTTTAGCTCCCACGCTGTACAGCTTCTACCTTCACAGCAGAAACCGGAAATGAGGAGAGTGGGGAGGGAGAGAGAGAACTCAGTGCACGCACCCTGGGGGTTGTGGCAGGCTCGTGTGGGCATGGTGGAAGATACAGGAGCTCACGGGCTTGTAGGAAAGGTTGAGGCAAAGATGCAAAGGACGCCACCGAAGAGCGGAACAAGACAAGCTGCCGCAAGGGAAGCACTAATGAACTCCAATGAGGGCTCAGAGGAAGGGAGAAGAGAAAATTGTTTTTTTCCTTTTAATCCAGAAAGCTCCCCGGAGGAGGCAGTGTTAGAGAATAATTCCTTCTGACTGCACCGCAGAGGTGGAAAGAGGCTTGGCCTTGTTCCAGGGGCCACAGCTGGGTCCCTGGTGGTGCCCCCCCACCCCCGCCCTCATTACACTTAGAGCCCAGCGTGCTCTCACACAGTGAGCCAAGAGGAGCTCTGGAGGGAGAATTTCCAGATGGCAAAATCTTGGCACTCTGTCCCCCAGCCCTGAAATCACTTCTCCCTTGCAGCGGTGTCACTTGTCACCTGTTGCTGCCTCTTGCCCAGCGCCATCTGTGCTTCTACCCTACGTCCCCCATCAAAACTCCAGCCCCTTTCTCGGCTGCTTTTGGCAAGTTGGGACATGCTGTCACTTTGAAGAACTTTGATCAATCTTAAGGAAGAATAAAGGGAAAATAGTGTATGTTTAATATGTTGTGAGTCTGGCACTAGTCAAATTTCTAAATGCCAGGTTTCCAACCCCACATCCTAATGAAGGGAACTATATGAGCTACAAAATCTCCGTATCCTTAAATGATAACCCATTGGAGACCAAAGGGCTGGTTTAATCTTCTATGTACCGTCTCTAACTTCTTTCCCTTGGGGTTCTCCTGCTTGAGTTGCAATAGCAATTGGCTATTGGTCCGTCCCTTCATCTTCCTCCCTACTCACCCATTCATCCAGAGATTAGCTTATCGGACACCTGCTATGTGACCACCACTGTGGTAAAATTGGTTAATATGTTTCTTTGCCCCTCACCATCAAGAACAGATCTGATTCTACCCTCATGTGTTAGATTGGATGATCTCAATTCTTCATTCCTTTTTCCGCCCAGCGACCTTATGGTGCCTCCCAGTAAAACAGAAAAAGAATACTCCCCTGTCCCCATTGATTTTGGCCTGGCCATGCAACTTGCTTTGAACAATGAAATGTTAGCCTATGTGCCATAAAGTGAAGGTTTTCAATGTTCTTGATGTTTGGCTTATTCCCTTGCATTTGTGTTGTCTTTCACAAGACAAACACACTCTATGTAGCTGCTATTTCCAGAATAAGGAAATATGGGAGTAGACGTGACTCAGTCTGCAATGCAGAGACAAGCCCAACCAAACCATAGCTAACCTACAGACCTCTGAACAAGAAAACTAGATGTTTTCATAGTAAGCCATTAAGAATTTTGGGGGCTGCTTCTTACATAGCACTTTCTGGCAGTAGCTGACTAATACACCCAGATAAGGACCAGAACAACCAAACAAAAGAGTCCCTCTGTATAAGACCATACCATTTTCTTTTCTTTTCAACTGCTGAAATTCTAAACTTTTTGGTGCGCATGTCCCAATCCCAGGGTCTTCCTCTCTACTTTTTGCTTTGAAAGCTACAGCTGACAAAAGAACTGTGGCAATCAATACCCCTGTTGGATGGCCAAATCCTTTCAGACCTCAGCTATTTTCTGACCATCAGGAGCATCTCCCTCTCTTAACGGGGGGTAATGGCCTCACCAAAGTTCATTTCACACCAAGACTAAATCTCATATGTAGTAATTACAAGACATACTAGATGGTACTAGTAAGGCCTATTGCTCATGCAGAAAAAAAATTTTGTAAATTTGTTGTGAGATGGAAAAAACTTTGAAGGGGTTTGAGTGGAACAGTGATGTGATGGAACAGGTGGTTGAATTACTCTGAAGTCAGAGATCTGGATACATTTGTCACTTACCAGCTAGGTGACTTGGGAAGGCTATTAGATGCCCCTGAGTTTGTTTCATCCACAAAGTAGGGATAACATGCAGGGATTAAATAAGTATTGTATTATCTATAAGGTATCTACTATAGGATCTGGCACATAGTAGATGCTTAATACACAGGAGTGGTTATTAAGATGATTTAGGAACACAATTCCACAGCAGAAAAGGGCATAGTTAGCAGGGGAAAGGGAGGCCAAAATAACACACTGAGAGTGTCCTGTGTGCCAGGCACTGTTTTCAGTACTTCACATTTATTAACGAATCTCACAACAACCCTACAAGGTAGGTACTATTATCTGCATTATATAAGGGAGGAAACTGAAGCACAGAAAGAGAGGAAAAGTAACTTTCTTTGAGGTCACCCAGCTAGTAAGCAGTAGATTGAGAATTTAAACACAGGCAGTCTGGCTGCAGAGCCCTTGTTCCTAATCCCCCTGTGTATGGCCTCTCAGCAGACTTGGACTAATCTAGTACCCAAGGGCATGACAAGTTGGAAACTAATGAAAGAAGCAGTGCAGAAGTGTAATCTAGTGAACTCATTTGGTAACCAACTGCAAGCATTGGGTGTTGGAGTAAGAAGCAGCGCTCACTCTACTATGTTTGATTTTTGCAAATTATGAAGATAAATTCTCAATAAGTTGTATGTTGTAAGAAATTACATTATGTCCAAAGAAGTTATCCCAAGATACTGGAGGAACTTGAAGCATCTTTACAGTGAGTGGAGAATCGACCCAACCTTGGTCTGCTGTTCTTGAACTATGAGAAGACAAATGAACGTCCACTTGGCTTTTTTTCCCAACCTAGATGTTCCACTTCTATGCATGAGGCCAAAGCCACCCACATCAGGCCTCTGTGTCCAAGTCTCCAGTAAATTAAAATTATCAAAATGCACAACCAGTTCTGATATTGAATGTCGCCTACGTGTCGATCCCAACTCTCCATATTTCCCAAAGAATGATTCCCTCCTATGCACTGACTGCCTTCGCCCCAGGTCTTCTCTTTTCCTTGGGTGAGTTCACTAAACCTTTCATCTGTAATGGATTCAAATTTATTTACTTTAAAATTGTTTATTACACAGAGAAACCTGTTTTCCTTCTTCAACTGGGGTATTTTTCTATCTGTAAAAATGTTTTAAGTATCAGGGCTTCAGATGGGCTGTGTGTACATCATGATTCTTTCCATTGAAATTAAAGGAAATATATTTTATTCAATGACTTTCCACTTAGCAAAGCTTGTAGGACAAAACAAAGTATGCTAATATTTTGGTCTTATAGTATGAATTCAGTGTGTGTTTGAATGAATGGGTGCTTTTGTCTGTGAGAGTCACAGGAGAAAGGATTTCAAGATGGAGCGAGAGAGCTGATGCCACACGTTGTATGGTGAGAATACATAAATTGTATGTTCTGTTCTTTCTACTCTCTTGGTCTCTTAGTATGTGCTTGGGAGCTGTTTTCTCATTTGATCTGCGATTGAGATCTGAAGATCAATAGTTTTTTGTTTTTTGAGAGTCTTATGTGGTCACCTTTGGTAGAGTGCTGTGGCATCTTACTTCACAGCAACCTCAAACTCTTGGGTTCATGTGATCCTCTTGCTCCACCTCCCAAGCAGCTGGGACTACAGACACCTGCCACAATGCCTAGCTATTTTTTAGAGCCGGAGTCTCGCTCTGGCTCAGGCTGGTCTCAAACCTGTGAGCTCAGGCAGTCCACAAAATCAATAGTTTTTGATTTTTGTGGTTTCCTTTTGAGATATTAAAATGATGAATCCACTTGCAAGTCCTGCTAATATCCTTCCCCATGAAGCAGGCCAGTGCTCAAGGCTGGATTATGTGGTTAAAGATCTGTGAATAGGCAGCCAGTGTCTGCCACAGGCAGTGTCTAGCCATGGCCTTCTAATTTATATAGGCAGTGCTTGGTGTTTTAAAAAGAATTCAAATTTCATCACAGTAAATGTCACTATAATGAAGATTTCTCTATAACCTTGTGTCTGATCTTCAGCTAACAGATAAAACACTCTAAACAAACAAGGGCCAACTCTAATGAAACTAATGAAGTCAACTATTTTTAATTTATCTGTTTGGGTGGCCTCCCATCAACCTGTTCCCCAGGCCCAGGAATCAAATGGCTTCTCCTCTCTCTCAGGGGACTCTTTTCAACATGTACACTTCTCCAGGCTAGCTTCAACCTCTGGACAGTGTGACAGAGGACAGCCCACCCCTCAGGGCACTAATTAGTGCCAACATGACAATGGCTTCCAATAGATTCATTTTCTCCCTTTCCAAAGCAATGCTCACTTTTTAATACAGGCCTTTAACCACATGCAGGGATGAGGAGCAACCATGTGGACCAACGCCAACATGTTGGGGATGGCCGAGCAAAGAAAGACAAGAAAACACTTGTTAAGCTGTTGGAGGAATTAAACCTAGAACCTCCGTCCTCTGGACTTGTTACATGAGGTGATAAAGGGTCTTACTCAGGGGTGGGGAACATTTTCATGTTGGAAGGCTACATTAATTTAGCTGTAATCAAATAAGGCCGCATTCAAGAAACTTCAATTAGATATACTTATATTTTTACAAAATGTCCATTTTATGTACTTAATTTCCAAAAAATATGAGAATTATTTGTTAATTTCAAAGTTAACCTTTTCATGACTTTGTCGGGTCTGCTTTTTGTTGGAAAGCATTTGAATATTTGGTTGCAGCATGGAGGTCTGCAGTCTCAGTTAATCCTCTAGACAGTGGCTCTCAACCTTCCTAATGCTGCGACCCTGTAATACAGTTCCTCATGTTTTGGTGACCCCCAACCATAAAATTATTTTCGTTGCTACTGTTATGAATCATAATGTAAATATCTGATATGCAGGATGGTCTTAGGCAACCCCTGTGAAAGGGTCGTTCAACCCCCGAAGGGGTCATAACCCACAGGTTGAGAACCGCTGCTCTAGATGGGTATTGGCCATTCATGACGTTAAGGGCATCTTGACTAGAGTGGGTAGGACAATGTAAATTCACAGCAATAAGTGGTTGAAAAGCAAGAAAGAATGTTTTGGGCTCATTGCCAAAGGCATTTTTTTTTTTTTTTTTTTTTTTTTTTGAGACAGAGCCTCAAGCTGTCGTCCTGGGTAGAGTGCTGTGGCATCACAGCTCACAGCAACCTGTAGCTCCTGGGCTCAAGCAATTCTCCTACCTCCATCTCCCAAATAGCTGGGACTACAGGCGCCCGCCACAACAC
>CAUYON010122937.1:0-29554 GCA_963573935.1 Arctocebus calabarensis | reverse complement strand
GGCGGAGGCAGGAGACTTGCTTGAGCCCAGGAGTTGGAGGTTGCTGTGAGCTGTGATGCCACAGCACTCTATCCAGGGTGACAGCTTAAGGCTCTGTCTCAAAAAAAATAAAATAAAATAATTGATTCTCTGGTTTCTGAGGGGGGTGAGTTGAAATGAACAGGTGGGGTGATTCAAGGTTGTGGACACAGGGTGGTGGCCCTTGGAGGAAGCACTGCAAGTCTGTGTAGCGGGAGTGGGCAGCTCCAGGAAGACACTGCTCAGGCTAGAGGAGGTGAGGCCATAATGTCGGTTTCCATCTTCATTGTGAGAATGGTGGGGTGGCACTGAGAGCTTTAAGAAGGAGCAAAGTGAAGCAGAAAACAGTTGAAACTAGTGGGGAACAGAGGTTTTAACAATATTGTTCTGTTGCCACTTGAAGAATGGATGTAAGGGAGATCAAGCTATGTGGGAGAGTCATTGTGGGGCACCTTGCATTCATCTAGTTCAGTGGCAGCTTGAATCAGGATGTTGGCTGAACGCTAACATCAGCACATTAAAGCTATAGGGTATATTAAACCCCTAGTGGTGGGTTAAACACAATGAATATGGGATCAAAGGCATCGCCCCGACTTCTGGCTTGTAGCTCTGGATGGATTGTGATGCTATTTCCTGAAGGTAGGGAAACCAGAACAGGGCAGGTCTGTGAGAAAGCCAATAAACAGAGCCAAGTAGGATGGGGAGGGATATTTAAGAGAAACTGCACCAAGGAGGCAGAGAGAGCACCCAGAGACTTGTGGAGGCTCTTGGCAGGTTTTATTTATTTATTTATTTATTTGTACACTTCATATTGAAGTTACCATATGATATGTAGAAAAATACACAATTCCTTAAAAATTAAGTCTGCAAAATTTAATAAAACAGATCATCCATTTTCTTGAGGAAGGGTTTCATTCATCATTAAAAACAAAGTTTTTCATATTAACTGTTTCTAATTCTCTGATTACATCAAATTCCTGGAAGAAAGCTGAGTAAATATGCTTGGCAGGAAATAGTGGGTTGCAATTGTGACAGTGGCGATGTGACTAGAACCCGTGGCCCCTCAATTTGTAGTGCACTGGGAGGATGCGATGAGCTAGGAGAAAATCCGGGTTTCCAGCCCACGGGCATCGCTAGCAATTGAAGTACATAAGTGAGTCTAGACATCATAAGGACAAGTTCAGTTTTAGAAATTTTGAGTTCTAGCGGTTTACACAAAATTCCTACAGAAATTTCTGGGAGAATAGAAGGTCAGAAGAATGCATGAGTTCAAAATCAAAAGGGAGATTTTGGTTTGAAGAGACGATCGTGAGCTCTCCTGCCAAGCTGCGTTTCATCATGTCACCCTTGAGGTTCTTGGTGTAGAAGCACAGATTCCACAGAATAGGATGTCCCTAATTTGTCTCCCCACTGCCCCACAATCCCCCTCCAAAAGGAATCGGAGTGACTAGAGTGCCTGTTACACAGATGAAAAAGCGGCTCTGGGGCGAGACAGATTGATCAAAGCTGGAAGCAGGGCCTGGGGCGTTGTCAGTGTTTGGAGAGTGATTGAAGCTTCAGGTTGAGATGAGGACAGTGAGAGGCTCCCACAGTGTCAGAGGTGGTGGAGGCCAGAGCTCAGGGCAGGGAGTCCCTGCTGCCCCTCTGTGGGGTCTGCCGCCCAGCCTGCCCAGGCCCCCAGGTGGATCAGAGGGCCAGTGCATGGGGGAGCACACTTGGCCCCACCACAGAGGGTCTAGAGCCAGAGTGCTCTCCAGATGTCAATAGTCAATTTCAGACAATTAGGAGGCTGCCTTTTTTTCTCTCTCCCAGGACCCCTAACACAAACTGTCTGAACCACAACAGTTGAGTCTGAGCATATCGAATAAGTAAGGCAAAGAGAGACCCCATGAAATAACCCTGTGGTTAGTGGTTGGTGGGGCTGCGGGCAGAGTGCAGGGGAGCGGATTGCTCCAGAGAAAGAAACTCGCTTTTAATCAATGTGCTAATCCAGGACATAAGGTCTCCTTTTGCTCCCTCCCTCATTGAGTTTCCCAGGGGTCCTCACTCCCTCCCCCTCTGTATCCCTCCCACTTCCCCATACTGGTTGAATGGAAATTTGGTCCAGTTTTTTTTTTTTTAATATAGATACATTAAAAAACAGACACTGATCTTCAAAGAAGCCTGCAATTTCACTGGCGACGGAATGTTTATAGCCACAATTTGTTTGGTTCTGATAAAATGCACATGCCCCGTTATGCCATTTTATTTTGCATCCCAAGATAGGCCTGCTGCATGCATGGGCTTCTACCCTTCCCAGTAAGCGAGGCAGGGAGGTGGAAGGCGGAGAGAGAGAGAGAGAGAGAAGAGAGAGAACATTTCTGGGGCTGAGGCTGTATCTACCTATGGGAGTCTTCAAATGCATCATTCCAGAAGCCATCTGATGAAGCAGGAGAGGACACGGCTTGGGGGTCAGGATGACCCTCCAGAAGGATATTTCATATTCCATGCTCTTATTCCATATTCAAAAGAAATATCAACCTCCCAGGTCTAATTGAAGATAGGATAAAATTTCCCCCATCCTTCTGAGGTGGTCTGTATGATGAAGGTAGATCAGTCTTAAAACCGAAAAGATATGAACTTAAATGTCAACTGAGTCACTTTCTTGCTGTATGACCTAGAGCAAGACATTCTCTGAATTGGTTTTCCCCATCTGAAAACCACAGACGTCTCTCCTAAGGATCAGCATGATATGAAACGAATTGGAGGCAGCTCAGCAGGAGGGGGAACCTGGCAGGGAACAGAAGGTGTAGGCTTTTGCCAAGAAGAGAGGGCCAGGAGGACTGTGCTAGGTGGGAGGGTAGAAGACACCTCAGGGTACAGGCATGAGAAAACAGTACTGCTGGGAGACAAGGAGAAGTTTGGGGTGACTGGAGTGTGTAGTGCAAGGATAGAGAAACAAGAAACAAAGCCGGCAGAACAAGTCAGATTGAGAGCCATGAGGAGGAGCGTGAGCTTCTTTCCGCAGGCCGTGGAGAGCCACGGGGATTGCGAGTAGAGACCCAAGCATATTTAGATTGTGTTCTAAAGAAGTGAGCTTTAGTATCACAGATCCATTGCAAGGGGGAGACAAAGAAGGAAGCTGGGATGGTGAAGGTCAGGTGACGGGCCTGGTCACTGCAGGTATTAAAGCTTCACTCCCCCATTGTGTAATAGTGAAATGATACGGCTCTCGGGTCAGATCCTAGCTCTGTTTTGTGCCAGTTTTGAAGCCTGGAGCAAGTTACCTAAACTCCCCACGCTTCAGTGACCCTACCTGGAAAATGGGGATGGTGATGGTATATATTCTTAATATGGATATTAGGAAGATTAAATGAGTTATAAATACAAGGGAAAAAAACACTTAAAGTGTACTGGCCAAAACGCACACTCAGTGGGTGCTAACTACTGTTACTAGTGAAAATTCCAGGGCACTATATGGCCTAAGTGCTTTATATATGTTATTCCATTGAATCTTTACATTTACCCTGAAAGTTACTTTGTTTTCTTTATTTTCCTAATAAAAATTACTGTTCAGAGAAATTGAATGATTGCCCTGCATGATTAGCTCCTACTTGGAAGAATTGGGACATAAGGTCAGATTGCTTCCAAAACCCATGCTCTGAAACATTCCCTATGGAAAGAGGGACATCAGGGGTGCAAATCTCAGTTCTTTATTATTGAGTAGCCGGGAGTTTATAAAACAGTCGGTGGAGATATTGCTGATGAAAAGGCTGGCTGTCATGCTTTTGAAAAGAGTTCCCTCCCCCTCCCCCATCCTCCTCCATCTGTACGTGTGTATGTACGTGTGTGCATGTTTGTGTGTGTGCGCCTGTGTATGTTTGTGTGTGTGCATATGCACACAAACGGCTGACTGGTCAGACTGGCTCTGGCCAGACCCCAATAGCTTTCCAAGGAAATTTAAATGGCACATTGCTTTTTTGTATAGATCAATCAATCAAAACGCCGATTTCTACATTTTCACTTTTACTAAAGTTTCCTCTCCTCTTTTTCCCCTCCTCTGATCTATATTTGGTGGAAGTTTAAATCTGATGAAGATTAACTCTTCTTAAAATCAGACAGGCTTTATTTCAGAAGCTTTGTCTAATTTTATTTGAGAAGTCAATTTGTAATTATAATTTAAAATGTCTCTACAAGACCCTTGTATCAATTTTCAGTTCCCAGTAACAAAAAACAAGAGGGCAATGGGATGTTGGGGGTGGGAGAGCCCTCGGTCTAACCTGACATTGGCCTGAAGCCCTGTCATGCTCCCCAGGGCATCACTTGACCACTTCCAAGATGGTAGAACTCTCTGCTCTCAGGCGTTCTTTCCTTTTCCTATCTGGTGTGATCTGGATGTTGGAAGGTTGTTTCTCACAATCTAAATGTTCTTTCTCTCGAGCCCTACTCCCACCCCTCTCTGAACCTAATTGGTCCTCACAAGAACTGCTCTGGCCTTTCTCTCCCAGGGGAGCCCTTATGGAATCTGTAGAAATTACTTTGTGTCCCTCCCGAGTCTTTCTTCCCTGGGCTGACATTCTGAGTTGGTTCAGTTATTCCCTAAACTGACACAATTTCATAGCCCTTTGGGTAATGTCGGTCTGTGGCCTGTGTCCGGTCTGCAAGGATGGCACTGCTGTGGAATTAAGATTTTGTGTTCAGATGGTTTTTAATATAATCAGTGCTCTATCCTAAAATAGTTGCCAGGAAGCTGCAGGAAATCCACTACATTGTGGACATGAAGGTGATCCTGGAATAGCTCTTTATTACAGACGAAGAAAGAGTCAGGCTCCTTGTTCTCACCTGTCAGGTAGCAGTCCCTGCCCTCAGCTCTAGCTCATCTCACAGTTCTCTGCTCTGTCTCTCTCTCCCTCAGACATGCTGGGCCTTTGTTTTGCTCCTAAAGCTCCCAAGCTTGCTCCTGCATTAGAGACTTTGCAACTGCTGTTCCCTCTGCCTGGATGACTCTCTTCCTTGTCTGTGCAAGTCAGCTCCTGTGTCATATCCATCAGGCTTTTCTGAATCTTTCCATATACAGCACTAGCCTCTCCCTTATTCACTGTCTAGCTCACCAGCCTATTTCTTTCTTTACAGCACTTTCCAAGTTTGACATTATCTTATTTACCCGCTTGTTCTGTGGCTTACTTTCTCCACATAGACTTGGGGCTCCCTGAGTGATGTGCTAGTCTCGCTTCCATCTTCATTTGTGTTGAATGCAACTGCATCTGGAACATGGCACGGCCCATGGGGACATTTGCTCAATTAATGCCTTTGTGAATGTTCGGGTGGGCGGAGCATGAGAAGGATGCAAAATAAGTGTGTAGCGTCAGTCACCTTAAAAGTTACAACACACTTATGAGATTGACTATAACCCACTTTGTGTATTCCATAGATAATGAATCTGTGTCCAAGATCCCACTATGGTACGAGCAAGAACTGGCATCTTTTTAAGAGTGGCACTTTTTCTTTTTTCTTTTGTTTAATAATAAAAAGCAAATGTTTCAGCCTATACCAGCAGTGGTAATTTAATTAGGTACCTTAGACTGAGGATTTTCAGAATGGATTTTCTACGATGTCTTTTGGGAGCAGAGAAGATTTGGATAGAAAGTTAGAAGGTAAAAATGTAAATGTAAAGATCTGAGAAGAAACCTGGAAGCAGGGCTGAGTAGATGAGAGTCAGGGAAAAGTACAGAATGGAACATGGAAGGAATTGGGGGAGGTGAGTGGAGGGTGGCCAGTGGCTGTCTAGAGGACCATGGATATTGGTTCCTAAACATTGATCACCCTTGGATGGGAAAGTGGGATTTGAGAGGATGCATGTGGCAGTGGCGTATGAAGAAAATTGGAAGAGGAAAGAACCAGATGGGGGAAAGGGCTGCCCAGATGTCACTGCAGGAGGGCTGGGGATCCAAGTATTATTGTTTGATACTGACCACACCAAGCAGCAGAGGGGAGGGGTCAGGAGGCTGCATCTGGGAGGGAGGAAGGAAGGCCCTGTGTATCTGTGAGATGCTCCCAGGAGTCTCTACAAGAAGAGCACTGGTGATGTTCCCAATGAGCAGCAAAGGCTGGTTGCATCAATGACCTTTAGTGCCCTAACCATACCTACCCCATCAATTGCACCTGATAGTCTAGCACAGGCAAAAGTTTTAGAGTCAGATGAGTTGATTTTCAGGAAAGAAGATGTATGATGTTGAAATTTTGTCCCCCCTCCCCCTTTTTGGAATCACGGTTTTCTCATCTGTACAAAAAGCAGATAAAATGCCTAGAAGTGAGCATTATTGCAGATGATATGAGAATTTGTGTGCAAAATGCATGCAACCATCTAGGGGAATAGCAAGTGTTCATACATATTTATACCCCTATATTCTTTTTGTGTGTAACCTGGACATCTTGTTATAATTGTCATTTTGTGTTTGTTTAATTAATTAAAGACTATTCCCTGGTAAGAAGTTTGAAAGTCATGGTTTCATAGTATATTACCAATACATTTAAGATGATTTCGTCCAGAAATTAAAAGTTGTGGTGTACAGATAAATTTGGGGGGGGGTTGTAGAATTGTTTAAATGTTTTTGAATTAATTGCTAATTTAACATTGGGATATTACCTTAGAAGGGTACAGGGGAACCTTACTAAATGCAGAATACAAATGTCTTCATATAATAACTGAGACAATGTGAAGAAGGCTATGTTAATCAGTTTGATGAAAATAGTTCAGATTGTATATGAAACCAGCACATTGTACCCCTTGATTGCACTATTGTACACAGCTATGATTTAATAATCAAGAGAATAAAAAAATAAAATTGAGATATTTCTGATATGCAAGATCTGATGATTAAGTTTGTGAACTCATCCTGGAAAAAGTGCGGCATAGCTCACTGCTAAATATCACTACAGTCAGCAGATGGTCAAGGGGAGAACTTTAAAGGTGACCGTGGTGATATTCAGCAATGAGGTATGTTGCACTTTTAGGATGAGTTTGCAAATTTAACTATCAGATCTTTTACATTAGGAGATGCCTGACCCTTCTTCAGAACTCTACAGGTCTGGGCGGCGCCTGTAGCACAGTGGTTACGGTGCCAGCCACAAACACCGGGGCTGGCAGGTTCAAACCAGGCCCGGGCCAGCTAAACAATGACAACTGCAACAAAAAAAATAGCTGGGCATTGTGGCAGATGCCTGTAGTCCCAGCTACTTGGGAGGCTGAGGCAAGAGAATCATTCAAGCGCAAGTGCTTGAGATTGCTGTGAGCTGTGATGCTCCGGTACTCTACCAAGGGTGACACAGTGAGACTCTGTCTCAAAAACAAAACAAAACAAAATTAAAAAAAAAAAAAAAACAAAGAAAAAACTCTACAAACCTGACAGCCTGCTGCCCAGTGAGTAGCCCCGAGCCCTGTGACCAGTGACTAGCCGAAGCTGTGTGGCCACCACTCCTCTGTCCAGCTGTATTCATTTGCCAGGTCTGCCATAACTAAGCACCACATACCAGGTGATTTAAACAGCCCAAAATTTGCCATGTCACAGTTGGGGAAGCTTGAAGTGTGATACCAAGGTGTGGCACGGGTAACCCTCCCTTCTGAAGGATTTGAGAGAGAATCGGTCTCAGATCGCTGTCTGAGCTTGTGGGGCTGCTGGGACGCTCTGACATCCCTGGCCTGAGGAAGCACCACCCCCATCTCGGCCTCCCTTATGACACGGTGCTCCTGGGTGTGCTTGTCTCTCTCCAAATGTCTTTCTTTTTAAATAAAGGCACCAGTCCTATTGGACTAGAGCCCACACTAGTGACATCGTCTTAACTAATTACAGATGCAATGACTCTGCTTCCAAAAAAAGTCACCTTCTAAGGTGTTTGGGGTTAGGATTTGGACATATGACTTTGAAGACAGCACAGTTCAAGCCCTAACACCAGTTGAACAGCATCCTCTCCACCAGGTCCTTTGGGGCATCTGCAGTGTCCACCTGCGCCTGGCGTGATTCGGCACATGGTCAATGAGTTTTGGTCAAACTCTTCCTTTCTATCAGTGAGGATCTCATGCCCAAGTTGGGATAAAGCGATGCTCAGCTACAAGGTCTGGAAGCCCATCAAATGGTGGCTCTCCCGAGGTGGCACAGCTGGTGACTGGTGGAGACGAACTAGACTCTTTCTCAGTTCTGGTCCTTCTGTGTCTGCATCTCCAGTGGTGTCAGAGAGGAAGCCCAGGGAAACCCTGCTCTTTCAAGCCTGGTGCCTGAGAATGGGTGAGAGATGGCTAAGTCAAGAGGAAGGGTTGGTTTGGCAAGGCAGGTGACAAGTGGGGCTGTGACAGGCAGAGCCTGAGGTGACATCCTAGGAGAAATGTCCAGGAGGCAGTGGGTAACCTGAGATTGATGTGCCTCAGAACGAGTCAACCAGAATCTTCTCTTACCTGGCGAGGACCTTATCAGGGTGATATTTTGTTAGAAATTCACGTTCGTTTGTAATTTTCCCCCTAATATAAGATGATAATTAGGGAACATTACACATATTTCCAGAGTAAAGATACTGAGGTAAAACACAGACTCTCAGTGTTTTATTTTAGGTGAAAAATGTCCCTTTGGGTGTTACTCTTATGAACAGCAAGGGAGGGCTTTTTTTTTCCCTACCAAAATGCCAGTTAAATTATGTTTTGATAATTTCTTCAGTGTGTCAGCTGTCAACAGCATTTTAAATAATAAGAATTAGATCTCTCCTAAATAAGGCAGTAATTCTATTAAAAAAAAAAATGCTAGAGGACCCAGAACTCAGAGTGGGAGGAACTGAACCACAGGATTGCTTCAAGGTTTGCAAATTTGGACTACCCGAGCGCAAATTTACCTTGTTTATCTAGAGATTTGCTATACACCATAACCCTAATAAGGAATGGGTGCTCAGCTCTTAGAGGATTACTAGAAGCATTCCTATGGCTCTTATTATTTGGGTGTCGCTACACCTCATGTGATCAAGTAGAAATGAAACAGAATTGACCCTTGAACAATGTGGGGGTTAGGCTCCTGACCCCTGTGCAGTCAAAAATTTATGCATAACTTCTGACTCCCTCAAAACTTAAAGAGTAATATCCGACTATTGAACAGGAACCTACTGACAATACTCTCAATTAACACATAAATAAACCAGTGTCCATATAAATATTTTATGCATGCAAGATATACCTTTTTCTTTGTTTTTCCTATATTTCTAAGGCCCCATAGTTTGTGAGTTTTTCCAAATTGTCAAAAATCTCTAAAAGAATTTTCCAATACATTTATTGGCAAAAAATCCATGTATGAGTGAATCTGTGCAATTCAAATCCATGTTGTTCAAGGGTCAATTGTCTTCGCTTTACAGAAGAGAAAACTAAGGCTTGGAGAAAAGAGAAGTCCCGTCCAAGGCTGTAGCAGGAGTGGAGGGCTGAGCTTGATGTAGCCGTAGCAACTGTACCCTGGAGTGCCATTCTCCTGGGTCATACTGCGAAGGCCAGGAATACCAAGTCAGGTGCCCTGACAATGTGGTTTCAACACAAAGTACTTTGGTGAATGTTGGAACTAGCATAAAATATGACTTGACTTTATAGGGCTGGGGAACTGAGGCGTAGAGAAAGAAATAGGGACAAAGAAAATACTAATTATTCACAAATGATTACCGTGTGCTGGGCTACAGTTCTGAGCTACTTCAAAGTCATACACGAACATCGCACAATTCTATTGTTATTGTCATCGTCATCTTCATTACCATCTACTCATATGTATACACACACACATATATTCTCAATTCCTTTCCACTATAATTCTGTGTCCCATGATGAAGTCCCTACGCCTGGGACCGGACTGCAGACTGGATACTGGGTACTGTTCCATGGCCTATGAGGAACCAGGCTGCACGGCAGGAGGTGAGCTGAAGGTGAAAGAGCAGCAAACTTCATCTGTAAACAGCCTCTCTCCGTCGCTCACATCACCTCCTCAGCCTTGTTAGATTAGCAGCAGCCTTAAATTCTCAAGGGAGTGTGAACCCTACTGAAAACTGCACAGGCGAGGGACCGAGGTTGTGGACTCCTTGTGAGAATCCAATGTCTGATGACTTGAGGTGGAGCTGAAGTGGTCAGGCTATCCCTGGAGACATCTAATTGCAGGAACTCCCACTGATTCTATGTTACAGTGAGTTGTAGTTGTATAATTATGACATTATATATTCCACTGTAATAATAATAGAAATAAAGTGCACAATAAATCTAATGAGCTTGAATCATCCCAAAACCAAAAGCCCCTCAGGTTTGTGGAAAAACTGTCCTCCATGAAATTCGTCCCAAATAGGTTGGGGACTGCTGTCTCTGTCTGCCTGCATGATGTTACGTTCCTGTGGAGATGTCAAATGCCCTCTTTTCTCTTCACACTACACGTCTGATTTATTTAAAACAAAAAGTTTGACAAGTGAGGAATCCAAGTTACCAGGAATGAAGGAAAAATGTACGAAAAACTTGTGCTAAAAGTTTCTAAGGTTTCTAGAATTCTTTAGAAAATTTTCCCTGACTCATTTAAAACTAATTTTACTTATAAACATAGTAATCAAACTGATAGGCATAAAAATGTTGCAACAAAATATTCTTGCTCAATGTCTACACTTCATTTTGTTATTTTTCATTTTGACATTTTTAATTCTAATTTACTGCTCTGGAGAAAGTGAAAGTCCCCTAAGTCCGCTATGATCTTGTTTCTCTTCCTCCATCTCCAGAAGTCTCCAGGGTTTTGAAACTGACCTGCACTCTGCTCGCCCATTTTATACTACTCTTCTTACTCTGGTATTTGTAATTCTAAGTACAATTTGTAGAATATTTGTAGAACTGTGACTTACCAGGC
The DNA here is from genome assembly GCA_963573935.1 of Arctocebus calabarensis. NCBI lineage: Eukaryota > Metazoa > Chordata > Mammalia > Primates > Lorisidae > Arctocebus > Arctocebus calabarensis. Next base: position 18,665 of record CAUYON010122937.1, on the reverse strand, counting down.
ATCATATTAATTTCCAAAAAAGATTTTTAAAAGAGCTATATTCATAAAATATATCAAATGTGAAAATGTACAGATAATGTTATAATTGACATGGATATTTGCATAACACAAATTTGATACAAGTGAATATTGTGTTTTATTTTCTTCAGATACGTTTTTCTTGAAAGATGAAACATTACAGATTTGGCTAATAGATGCTCCCTTATAATACCTCCTTCCACCCTGAATACAATTTTATTTCTCTTTCCCTTTCCCTGAGAGAATTGTTTTCAAGATTAACATAAGAAGAACTTTGTGTTATTCTTTTCTATGTTTACCATATTAAAGTAGCCTTAAATTATACAGGAGGTTGTATTATGAGTTCTTTAACATTTATGTGCTTGGAATTCTTATTTCTCTGTATTCCTATTTGACTTTTTGATTTAAATTAATTATTAAGAATTGTTCATGTTGATACATGATACCTTATTCTTCTTAATATTTAACACACTATTTATCCATTCTTATTTTAATGGACATGTAAATAGCTGTCTTATTTTATTTTTTCTATAACAAATAATACTACAATGAACATCCTTATACATGTATTCTTGCACATTTCTGTCAATATTTATCTTGGGAATAAATACACTCAGAAGTAGAGTTGTAAGTCATTGACTACACACATCTCTAACTTACCAGATTTTGCTATATTGTTCTTCAAAGAGGTTATCGTAATTTATATTTCTACTAGTAGTACAGGTCATGTCTATTTTATCAATATTCTCACCAACACTTGGTATTGTTAGATTTTTTTTAATTGTAGATTCTTAATGTCGTAAAATAAAAATATGTTGTCTTGATGGTATCATATTGTTTTAATTTGCATTTTTCTACTTACTAGTTAGAGTATCTTTCCCATACTTATTAGTCATTGAGTTTTCTTCCATATGAATTATCTTTTAAATTAATTGTGAATTTTGTAATTTTATATTATTAAATTTTTATCTCTACATTCTTGAGAAAATTTTATATTTCATCAAATCATAAAGATTGATCTATTTACCTACATATCTAATTTGTTTTGTTATATTCTTTGCAAATAATTTATCCTAGTCTCCATTCAGTGGCTCATTTTTTAAAGTTTGTTTGTGGTATCTTTTAAATAATGGAAGTCTTTATTTTCTGTATAATTACATTTGCTAATCTTTTCTTACTTCTTTTAAAGTGGTCTACGAACAGAATACGTTTTTAGTCCATTGACATTATCATTATTAATCTATCAATGTTGAATAATAGTCTGGTGGAACATAGAATTCTAGGTCAGACAGTTTTATTTCCTTAAAACTTTGAAAGATTGTACTTCTTTCTACTCTTTCTTCCTTTCCTGGTTCAATCTAATTGACATTCTTCATATAGACTCCATTTATTCTTTTCTTGCTAAGTTGTCTAGGTATGGATTTATTACTCAACTTGTTCAACATTCCTAAAACTGAAAAATCTTATCTTTTATTAGTTTGGAGTTATTGCATCTATTACCTTTTTGATAATATTTCTGTTCTCTCCTTGAAATTCTAAGTATATGCTGCCTTATTTTATTTTATTATTTTCTATTACAAACAATACTGCTATGAACATCCTAATGTGTGTCTCCTTGTACATTTCTGTTAATACTCTTTAGGGACATAAATATACCCAGAATTCTAATTCTGCAGTATCAGAGGTTTAATCTTTCCTTCATAATTTCTCTTTCTCACACTGTAATGCATTCAGGGAAATACTGAGTCTTTTCAGTTATGTCATGTCTGTCTTATGACTTAGACATTTAGAGGTGGGTTTTTGTGTATGTGTTTGTGCATAGATACATATATAGAGAGAAAAACACACAGTATATGTATAATTATATATTCATCTATAAACAAATATCTTTATTTATTTTTAATTTGTCTCTATCTTTAAATATTAAAATTACATAAAATAAACATCTTTATTTTTAATTAATTAAAATTCTTTAAAATTATTTTATTAGTTCCCCAATTCTAACCAGACACAGCATTACCAGCTAGAATCTGATTTCCTCCTTTTTATATTGGTAACTCTTCTCACAACAGCGAGAACTCTGTATCCCCTTATCCTCAGCTTATTTACTCGTTTGCTGTAGTCTAGAATATACAGAAAGCAATTTCAGGATTGCTACCTCATACTCCTGGGAAAATCAAACCTACTAACTAAAGTTCGATATTTATTTACAATTCTTTATATGCAATTTACATACTTGGAAATGGACAATCTTAAGTGCACACTTCAATGAGTTTTGACAAATGAACATGCCCCTGTAAACCACACCACTGTCAAAATATGGAAATTTCCATCTTCCAATAAAGTTCTTTGCATTTATTTCTTGTAAGTCTTTCTTCCCTGCCTTCAACTATAGACAACCACCATTCTTATTTTTTACCAGAGATTAGTTTTATGCGTTCTGGAATTTCATATAAATAAAGTAGTACCTGGTGTTATGTTTGGTGTGCAGCTTCTCACCATAAGGTTTGTGAGATTCATTTGTGTTGGTGCATATATCAATAATTCAATCAATTTTATTGCTGGGTAGCATTTTATTACACTATGCTTTTCTTATCCATTTATCTGCTGAAGGACATTTTGGTTATTCCAAGTTTTAGATATGATAAAAAAAAGTTGTCATGGATATTTTTGTACGGATTTGCATGAAGACTTATGTCTTTACACTGAGCAATTTCCTATGATTAGAATTATGAGATTAAAAGATAGGTTTGTAATTAAAAAAAATAAGATGCTAAAATATTTCAAAATAATGTAAGCCATTCTGCATTCCCACTAGCAATATAAAAAAATGTGTGTGTCACATCATCACATCATTTTACTTAAAAAATATTATTTTAGCTTTTCACTGCTGTTTAAATTGTAATTCCCAGATAATAAATGATGCAAATAAGTTTTTAGATTGCTTATTGGCCATGTCCTCATCTTCCTTTGAGAGAAGTGTTTGTTCATGTCATGTGTTCATTTTTAAAGTTTTTTTTTTTTTAGATTGGGTTGTAACAATTCTTCATATATTCTGGTAACTAAGAAAATGAAGTGAAGGCTTTGCTAACCAGTTTGAAGAAAATATTTCAAATGGTGTATAAAACCAGCACATTGTACCTCATGATTGCATTAATGTACACAGCTATGATTTAATAAAAACAGACAAGCAAACAAAAAGTTTTCTAATAGATATCATAAATAGTTTATCCCATTTCAAGAATTTCACATTTATTTTCTTATATGGGCTTTTGAATAAGCAGAACTTTAAAAAATTTTAATAAAATTTTGTGATTTTTGTATTCTGTGTCCTAAGAAATTTTTACTCCAAAGTCATGAAAAGATTGTTCTATTTTTTTCTAAGACCTTTATAGTTTTAGCTTTTATGCTAAATTAAACTTAAATTTTGCATGTGATGTCAGGTAAAAGTTGAGGTTCGTTCTTGTTCTCAAATGAATATCCAGTTTGTTGGAAAAACTTCACTTTTCTCGATGAATTTCTTTGGTATATTTGTTAAAAATCTGATAACCATAGAGCTGTCAGTGTTCTTGCTTCCTTATTCTGTTCCATTGATTTATATATTCTTCCTTATATCAATATGACCCTTTCTCAGTAAATGTCACCTATGGTAAGAGTTGCCAAGTCCTCTAACATTTTCTGCATTTGTCATGACTGCTTTGGCCATTTTAGTATCTTTTTATTTCCATACAGTTTGCTTGTCAATATCTATGTTTTTAAGCCAGCTAGAATTATGATTGAGATAGTTAAAAATATGGTCAATTCAAATAGAACTGACATTGAGACTTCAGTCCATGAACATGGTATACATTTCTCTATGTATTTTTTAGATTTTCTGAAATAAAGGACCTAAATTAATGCGGGTCAGCAATTAGTGTAGCTGTTAGTGTAGAGGTCTTGCACATTTTTTGTTACCTATATTACTATTTTGTTATTTTAAATAAAATTTTAAAATTTTATTTTCCAGTATATATGAAATTAATTTTTATACACTTACCTTGTACCTTGACACTTCATTTGTTCTAAGTGTTTATTTATTTATTTATCTATTTCTTGGTAGGTTACTGATTATTTTCTAAATAGACAATCATGTGGTCTGGTAAAACACATTGTTACATTTTTTCAACTATTTGTACCTTTTATTTTCTTATTTTTCTGATTGAGACCATCTTAGTCTTATTTCTAATGTTAAAGGAAAATAATTCCGTCTTTTCCCCTTGAGTATGATGTCAACTGTAGATTTTTCATACAATCCCTTTTATCAGATTGGGAAAATTTTCTTCTGTTTAGTTTGCTAAGAAGTTTCTGTATGTTTGCCTATTTGTTTTTATAATTGTGACTATATGCTCAATTTAGTCAGATGTGTTTTCTCTGTGGTTTATTTTCAAATATTAAACAAATTTTTTATTCCTTAGATAAACTTCATTTGCTGTAATGTTCACAATTTTTAAATATGATTAGACTAAATATGGCAGGCTTTTCTTAATTATTTTAAAATTTTTACTAATAAGAAATGTGGTTTATAATTTACTTATCATGTTGTTGTCAAGTTTTAGAAAACAGTTTTGCTGATCTCATAAAACAAGTTGGAAGGTGGCTTCTGTTCCTTTATTTTCCAAGAGTTTATAAGTTTGACATTATTTTGTCATTAAATATTTTATGGAATTCAATAGTTAAACCACTTGGGCTTTGAGTATTCTCTTTGAAGAAGAGCTTTTTAAATGTATATGTGTTTTTAAATATCTATGTATGTATACCTATATACCATTTATATATTTTATATATATTATCACCCTTGGTAGAGTGCCATGGTGTCACACAGCTCACAGCAACCTCCAACTCCTGGGCTTAGGTGATTCTTTTGTCTCAGCCTTCCGAGTAGCTGGGACTACAGGCGCCTGCCACAAAACCTAGCTATTTTTTTGTTGCTGTTTGGCCAGGGCCAGGTTTGAACCCACCACCCTTGGAATATGGGGCTGGCGCTCTACCCACTGAGCCACAGGCACTGCCCAATATATAATATTTTATCATGTATTTTAAATTTATAAGTAAGTGTAATGGACTCATGGCAATTGCAAGATAGAGAGATAGAGTGAGTTTTTAAATATATATATATATTTTAATATTTTGTTCTTTGGAAGATTGCTAAGCCAAAATAAAAACAATAAAATATAAACTATTCCAAATAGATACAACTTTTTAGAATAGAAACTCAGAAACTAAAATGTGGCCTAATAAACCCAGACAGTTTTTCAATGTTTAAAGTACTTGTTAGTTAATTTACTAATATGGGTCATTTCTGAGGTAGTTTATATTACTGTTTTAGATTTTTTTTTATTCTTTGAATTTTTTTACTACGGTACATTTCCCTGTTTCTTTACACATCTAGTAATCTCTGATCATATCCTAGACATTATATTATGCATTATAGAGGCATTAGATTAAATTTTGTTCTTATGAAAACATAAATATCTTTTCTAGCAGTTACTTTGGCTGGAGTATAACTCCCAATACTATTTCCCCTGGTGAGAAGTGTCACAAAGGTTCTCTCAGTTCTTTTGTGCTGAACTGCTACTTTAGCTAGCCACCTGGAATTTCCCTCAATTGTGTATAAATAGTTCAAGTGTTGATCAAGTATTTAGGCAGGTTCACTGAGGACTCATACCATCTCTTCCCTGCTTTTCAAGATTTCTTCCCTAGCCAAGTTGGAAGTCCTAGTGCTTTCACCCTTACACATGAAGCCAGCAAGACAAAAGCTTTCTCCTGGCCCATGCTGCACAGTCTGGGGAATACTCTTAGCTAAAAAGCCACAAGCCCAGTAATCTCACCCAGTTCAGTGTCTATCTTTCAAGAATAGACTTCTATCCAGTTTTTGTCTGTTAATGATGATGATCCAGTGTCCTCAAACGAGATTTTTTTCTTTCTTATAGGTTTTATAATTGTTATTCTGAAAGAATTAGTTCAACCAAGATATTCCATCATTACTAAAAGTTAAAACATGGCTATTTGATTTCATAATGTTTTATTTCTACAAGTTCTGTAAACTTATTGCTCGTTTATCACAAGGCCCCCATTGTTTTCTTATAGTTTTAATCTCTTTATTGTCTTTATTTCAAATGCACTTATTTATTTATTTAGTTAGTTTTTGCAGTTTTTGGCCAGAGCTTGGTTTGAACCCGCCACCTCCGGCATATGGGACTGGCGCCTACTCCTTTGAGCCATAGGCACCACCCACAAATGCACTTATTTTAAGGATGTCTTGGTTTATCCTAGAAGGCTATATCTCTATCTCTTACTTCAATATGAGCATTACATTTCCAGACACTAAAGTTCACGTGCAGATCCAACCCCTGTAGATAACCAAAACTTTAGCTCTCCTTTGTTTAGCTCTGAGTTTCCTCTTTATTTTTAAATCCAAAAATGTATCTTCCTGGCTCTGTGCCCGTAGCACACTGTTTATGGTGCCAGCCACATACACCCAGGCTGGCGGGTTTGAACACAGCCCAGACCAGATAAACAACAATGACAACTGCAAAATAAAATAGCCAGACATTGTGGTGGGCACCAGTAGTCCCAGCTACTTGGGAGGCTGAGACAAAAGAATTGCGTAAGCCCAAAAGTTTGAGGTTGCTGTGAGCTGTGATGCCACAGAACTTTACCGAGGACAACATAGTGAGACTTTGTCTCCTCCCCCCCACTAAAAAAAACAACTTATCTTCCCTTGATGTGAACTATACACCTTTGCCTTTTTTCCCCCTATATTTGATCTTGTGTTTTTGGTTTTTTGGTAGGAGAAGGGGGGTGAGTTCTTACCATAGTATGAACTAAGGCTCTAAGTCTACTGCTGAGTAAAAAGCAGAGAAGGAATACATTAGTCCATTGTCATATCTTTACAAATACAAAGAAAAAAACTCAGAATTTTTATTACATAATACAGTAAAGTTAAAGGCTGATTTTAAAAGACAGACAAATTTCTTTGCCCAAACTAGTGTCCATTTTATTTATCTCACCATATGGATTCTAAATCTGTTTCATTATAAACATGCATGGATTTTCCCACCTATATTTCTATCTGTTGTGGGAAAGGAGAGCATTCTCTAGTTACTGAGGACTAGAACGCCTATGGCACAAGACTTTACAAAGATTTTGCTGTCTGTTCCACCAGCAAATTTACTGATCGTCTGTGGCAGCCACAATGGAAATGATTTTGATTCTAAAGAAATTCACAGAGTTTAGGGGAATCCTCACCAATGCTATTCTGATACTTCAGTCCCCCACAATTCCTTGTTTTCAATTTCTCTGATTCCTTTGGAAGATTGGGCCAATGGAATGTTGAAATTTCCAGTAACCCCAAACCTCCACCGTCTGTCACACTTCAAACCCGGAGCCATGCATCCAACCGAGAATTCAAAACACTGTTTTCACACTTCACTTCTGACCAAAGGAAATGTGGTATGCTGGCTTTAGCTTTGAATTTCAATCAATTTAATTCAAAATATATGAAATCAAAGTGTATTTCCAGAACATCTAAGAGAGCTACTGAGTGCCTCGCTGCTTCTACCCTGTCCTGTTGAAGCTGGTTCTGATTTTGCATGTTTTAAGTCCCTGTTTGAAGTTCATCCACGGGGCTCAAGTTTTGGCTTGGCTTTCATTCCATGCCACATTTTGTACTCACTTTTCATTTCACATGAAAACCAGAGGCAGGAGAACAAATGGGGGTTGTGGTAACAACGGGTTAGAGTCGTGTCCCAAGTGAGAGAAGCCAAATCACAGTTTCCCCTACAAGTTTGAAATCAGACCCCAAGGGATGAAGCAGATATTTCTTGGCAGAAACATTATTTAGTGAGCACCTATTATACGCATCAGGGTAGGGTCTCATGTTAGAGGAAAAATAAATCATAGGTTTTGTGCCTAAGCAAGAGCCAGACAAGTAACCAGTAATTAGGGTAAAATGTGCTGAATAAAGAATTCTAGGAGCACATGAATACAGAGGAACACGGAGAAGGACTGAAGGAAAGACAGGAATTGCAATTGGCTTTGATTCACGAGCAAAGGTTTGCCCTGTGATGGGTGAGGAAAGAAAGCAGTAGAAAGCTAAAGTTGGGTACCCAGAAAGGCGGGAGTGGCTGGGTCTGACCCAGGTGGTCAAACCAGTGAGTCAGGGTCAGAACGGGGTCTGCCTGGACAAGACCAAGGAAAAGGAGTTCTCGGCTACCCCAAATCAGCCACTGAGAACCAAATGGGAAAGCCAAAGTGAAATCTCGAATCTTCAGGGTAACAGTAACAACAATGCAACTCCTGAATCGTTGAATCCCTACCATGGGCCAGGCGGTATTCTAATCACTTACATGTATTAGCTCCTTTAATTTTCCTGCCCATACTGGAGAGTTTCTAATAACTCTCTCATTCTCATTTTATTGACAAAGAAACTTAGGCAGAGAAAAGACAATCAACACATCCCCTAGGACAGTGATTTTCAACCTTTTTTATCTCACTGCACACTTGAACCTATACTTAAACTTTCACCGCACACTTAAAGTATGTTGATCAAAAAAAAAAAAAGGTTAAAAGAAAAAGACTATACTTATTGTCTTTGATCTTCTTTTGAAAATCATAGAATTAATAATCTTTATACATTTTCATGGCATACTTAAGATCCTCTCATGGCACGCTGGGAAACCAGCTGAAAATCATTGCCCTAAGATTACAATGTAGGTCATGAATGACAGAGACAGGGTAGACTCAAACTTCTGGTGTCAGAGTCAATGTCCCTAACTGGTGTATTACATTATCTTTCCCAGGGACACATTGAGTTAGTCTATCTCGGGGTGAGAGCCAGGAGTGTGCATCTTTAATGGCTCCATAGATGAGTCTGATGCACAGCTCACTCTCAGAGGGCTCCTAAGTTGATATAGCTGGAAAAGAACCCAGAGAAAATGAAAGCAGAGGAGCCAAGTGGGTAGAGTACCTGCTTGTTCAGAAGGCTGAGAAATCAGAACCCCACAAGGATGGGATTAAAACAGGGAACCAGGAATGTTTAGGAAGGAGAGAAAGACTCTTTGTCATGAGTGTCCTGTGTGGTCAACCCCAGCCCTGTGTTCAGAACATGGGGCTTTGTCAGTAAAGATTTTAGAGGTAACAGCTCCTGGGGAATTACAATGACTAAGCCACAGTGGACGAAGCCCAGGGACCAGGTCTGTTCAGAGAGTGGAGGTATTGAGTTCTCAGTGGAAATGAAGTCCACTTCTCTGGTTGTCTCTTGGTGGTGGTGTCAGATCAAGGGGCAAGGGTTCCTGGATGTTATTAGAAGCTGGTTTTAAGCAGTTCATTCATAGTATAAACTCGGTTGTTTTGGAGAGAACATTAAGAGCTAATCAGGAATCTGAGCAATCAACCTAGAGGAGAGAGATAGAATAGTCTTCTCAACCAGGGTGTTGGGTGGGGAAACTGAGAGCCAGTCTCTTAACTTCAGACAGGAAGGTAGGATGAAGAGAAAGGAAATGGAAGGTAGGCCAGTCCCAGGAGTCCACTGAGGTAAAACAGGCACAGGTGTGTGTGGGGGTAATTCCAGGAATAAGAACATCCCTGCCATTCTTGGAGTTGTGCAGTGCGTAACTTGCACAACTGTATGTGATGCTCCTTCCTGTAGTTGAGGTAGTACAATTGTGCTGTCTACTTCCTGGTAGAAATGGGGATTTAACGATCACAATGATCGGCCCGTTCCTATTTTACCTGTATTTCAGGAACCGGGGAAGGCTGAGGCCTTGATGGAGCCCTGACTGGCTGAGGGACCAGTTAGAAGTTGAAATGTAAAGAGTTTCTTCCCTTTCTTATCTCTGTAGCTCCTGAGAGTTTGTAGCTTATTTAGTAAAGCCAATAGCAGGACCTAAAAATTCTATAATTCGCTTTTCACAGTGCAAAATAAAACTGTGGGCCATTACTCGGAAAGCAAGAAAAGGCATCATCACCGCGTAATACAAGGTGCTTTTCTTTCTTCAACAGACTCTCTCTCGACATCAGATATTTTTTATTTTTATTTTTCAAGATGTTCTAAGTAAAGAAAAATTAAAACTTTCAATTATTATTAGCGTGCATTTTATGGTTTGTCCTCATGTTATGCAGTGACACCTTTAGATGTGACTGTGATAGCAATTAACTCTCATGTGAAATCAACAAAAGGACACAATTCATATGTTGTGATTTCTACATTCATTTCATTTTTCACCAGGTTAGTGAAAACACTGTAGCAACCAAGCTCATCTTGTTGCCCTTTTCCCTTCTTGACGTGTGCATGATCCGTCAATACACCTCACCTCTCTCGCTGGGGAGTAGGGAGGACTGACAGGCCCCCACACTCAGGCCCCATCTTCTTTCTTCCTTCTCCACCATCGTCCGTGTGAGAGTGGTTGGCCACCACAGGACAGCAACACTAGTGACAAGGGATGTAACCAGACTCCTTGGCTTTCGCCTTCCTTCTGTGTTTGAAGCGAGTGCTGGTTTGAATGGAAAGCATGGCCTCTTGCTGGACCACACTTACCTGGCACTTCCTTACAGCCTCTCTAAATTCCCATGCACGTGGGCACACCGGAATTCCACATCTGAGGGGCATCATGACATTCTATGCAAATAGGGCAGCAAGAAAAGGGGGACTTATCTCCTCTGCTCATGGATATGCTCCAGCAGCCCTTTGAACTTCACTTGGAAAACACAAATTCAAAGATAAAATTGCTGAGAATCTCAAGACAATGATGTGAGAGCATTAACCCACACGTAGGGCATTTTGGGCACAGGACTCTGTGGGACTGGCCAGTTCACGTCAGTGAAGCCTGCCTTTCCCAGAGCCACCAAGACAACCTCCCACTCAGCTGCTCCCCAGTGCTTGGCATCCTTTTAGAAAATGGTAAAAAAGAAGATATCCACCCTCTTGGAGGCTGAATCATGCACTGTTAAAGCAAAAATTACCTTGGTTGTATTTTGCACCAACAGTTTCCAAAATGTTTTGGCTTCTTTTTTCAGTATGTAAAATAGAATAGTGACATTTCAATTAGAGCAGAATGGGGAAGCCAGCGCACCCTCAGACCCTCTCTCACTGACCCCCAGGGCACCTCTGGGCCCTGTGCACGACTCTTACAGATGTAGTTAGAAACAAACCAGAACTGATCCGATCCATGCAAACGTTTCTGTGTGTAATATGTGAAGCAATGTTCAACTAGACAAGAAGAGGTAGTTCAGCCAAATCCCACAGTCGAATCCCACACTTACAGATACACTGCCACTGATGGGCAGGGCTCCTGCGTCAGGGGTCCTCAAAGCTAGGTCTTCAAACCAGCAGCACCAGGGAACTGGGTAGAGGTCCAAACCCTCCGCCCTCAGAGGTGGAGCCCAGGCATCTGCATCTCAATACGCCCTCAGGGCAATTCTGGTAGAGCTCCGGATGGCAGCGTGCTGGCTCTCCTGGCCCCTGGTCCTCCTCATTGTTGCCTTATCCTCTCAGGGAAGGCGACTTGCCCTGGAATTGTCTGGTCCACTCAGGGGCCTTTCTGAAATTGTCTTTCTGATTCTGAGAAACAGGCCCGGTTCCCGTGAGCGTGTGAGTGAGGAGGGAGAGACACAGAGGACACGGCTTGGCACCCACCCTGTGCCAGGCTCCCGACACAGCTGACCATAGCCTCCAAAGCCACTTCCTCACCTGGTATCCGTCAGCGTCATTTTTCTAGGAAAGCAAACAAAGGCAATCTGTGGGTCTACCTCCTAGACACCGCCTATTTCTCAGAAACGCACGCTCTTCTCTTTGTTTCCAGTTGGCCCCTGCAGCTGGCACCCACACATTTACCATCTCCAGCGTCCCTCCAGCCCCCAGGGGGCATGGTGGCTGAGGTTTGCTGACGCTGTTCCTGATGGGGCAGAGTGGATTGTGCCAGTGCGGTCCTAGAGACGCTTGCAGACTGCATCCAGCTGCTGAGGCCGTGTGCTATGATCATGCTACCCAATGAGTCCTACAGAGACTCTGTTTCCAAGGAACACAGTCGGTCCAGGCCTGAAGAGCAGCTGGGGAAGCCCTTGGCCACATTTCACGTGTGTGCATCCTGAGCAGGGTCCCCAGTGCGAGCTACCGCACTGGAGCCAATGGAGAACTTGTGACCCACTTTTGTGCAGGAGGGGGTGGGTAGGGGCTCTTTATGCACCTTGCATTTAAATCTGTCCTTATTTAGCCCTCTGACCAAGTCTTGGTAAATAAGATTTTTGTCCAAGTGCATGCTTGGAGGTGTATGGGTAAGAAAACTGTGTGTGTGTGCCCATGTTTAATTATGTGTATATATATGCATGATGAAATATTATTCAGCCTTAAAGAGAAAGGAAATTTTGACACATGTTACAACTTGCATGAATCTTAAAAGCACTATTCTGAGTAAAATAAGCCAGTCATAAAAACAAAAATACTGTGTGATTCCATTTGTATGTGGTACTTAGAGTACTCAATTCCTGGAGACAGAAAGTAGAATGCTGGTTGCCAGGGGCTGGGAGGGAGAAACGAGAAGTTGCTGATAATGGGGATTGAGTTGCAATTTTATAGGAGAGACTTATATAGATGGATGGTGGAGGTGTGTTCCTACCTATTTTTTTTTTTTGAGACAGAGTCTCACTATGTCACCCTTGGTAGAGTGCCGTGGCATCACAGCTCACAGCAGCTTCAAACTCATAGGCTTATTGCCTTAGCCTCCCAAGTAGCTGGAACTACAGGTGCCCACCACAACACCTGGCTATTTTTTGGTTGCATTTGTCATTGTGTTTTTAGCAAGCCTGGGTCAGGCTTGAGCCTCAGTGTATGTGGGCTGGCACCCTACTCATAGAGCTACGGGTGCCAAGCCCCTACCTCATTTGTTTGAGCATTGGATCTGGAGTCAAAGGAAGCTTGACTCCCAGAAGCAGTGTTCCTGTGATTTAGGGACTATCATTCCACCCTCTAACTCTCAGTGACATATGGGAAAGATGGCAGGATGGAATCCGTGTGCCTTCTCAGAACAGTCCCTCTGTATGAGGAAAGTCTTGCTTCACTGAGGATGTTGTGCAGATGATAGAGGGACACTAGCAACTCATTTCCTCACACTGGCTAAGTGTTTGCGTCCATGTGTGTGCAGGACATGTGGGTGGGTATAGGTGAGCATGCATGTGTGTTTCTTTGGCTGGGTTTGTTTTCCAAATGTTTTTTATTGCATTAAAATACACAAAATGTAAAATTTACCATCTTACCCATTTTTAAGCATGCAGTTCAATGGTATTAAATACATTCCTAATGCTGTACAGCCATTACCACCATCCATCTATATGAGTCTCTCCTGTAAAATTGCAACTCAATCCCCATTATCAGCAACTTCCCGTTTCTCCCTCCCAGCCCCTCCCAGCATTCTACTTTCTATCTCCATGAGTTGACTACTCTAAGTACCACATACAAGTGGAATCACACAGTATTTTTCTTTTTAATTTGTTTTTCTTTTTTTTTTTTTTTTTTTGTTGAGACAGAGCCTCAAGCTGTCACCCTGGATAGAGTGCTATGGCATCACAGCTCACAGCAACCTCCAATTCCTGGGCTCAAGCGAGTCTCTTGCCTATGCCTCCCAAGTAGCTGGGACCATAGGCGCCTGCCACAATGCCTGGTCATTTTTTTTTTTTTTGGTTGCAGCCGTCATTGTTGTTTGGCGAGCCTGGGCTGGATTCAAACCTGCCAGCTCAGGTGTACATGGCTGGCGCCTTAGCCCATTGAGACACAGGAGCTGAGCCGGTATTTTTCTTTTTATGACCAGTTTATTTTACTCGGAATAGTGCTTTTAAGATTCATGCAAGTTGTAACATGTGTCAGAATTTCTTTTCTCTGTAAGGCTGAATAATATTTCATCATGCATATATACACATAATTACACACAGGCACACACACACATTTTTCTTACCCATTCATTGGTCAACGGACATGTGGGTTGCATCCTTGCTCTAGCCACTGTGAATAGTGCTGCTCTGAACATGGTGACACAGACTTTTCTTTAAGACTCTGGTTTCAGTTCTTTGGGGGTATATATTGAGAAATGGAATTGCTGAATCATGGGGTAATTTAATTAATTTTTTTTTTTTCAAGACAGAGTATCAAGCTGTCACCCTGAGTAGAATGTCATGGCATCATGGCTCATAGCAGCCACCAACCCTTGAGTTCAAGTGATCCTCTTGCCTCAGTTTTTCTATTTTTATTAGAGACAACATCTCGCTTTGTCTCAGGCTCGTCTCCTACTCATGAGCTCAATCTATCCACCCTCGTCGGCCGCCCAGAGTGCTGGGATTACAGGTGTGAGCCACAGCACTGGGCCTTTATTTTTAATTTTTGATGAATTATCTTTGGCTATATTTTAGGGTTGACCATGGACTTTCAAATATAATTATTTTCACTATAAGATGCCTATAGAATCTATTTCACTCATTACCATGTCTCCTTTACCTTCTGCCTCCAAGGCCTCCCCGAGACATATAACCAGATCCCTCTGTATCGTGTTGTGCTTCCCTGATTAACAAGCTGCACATATCCATTAGTTTTTCACTTCCTTAACTTTAGTTGCCGCATCCTACACATCACAAAATCTTACTTCTTCAATCCCAAAGTGTAGGGAGGTGGGGAGAGAGAGTTAGAGCAATAGAGAATGGATATTTGCTCTTGACTTCCTCAGACTATGAGAGATACATCTTCTGCTCACATTTCCACTGGTGGGAACTCAGGAATGGAGCCCTGAGATAATTACAAGGAAGGTTGGGAAGTGAAGTCTTCCTGTGTGCTGGGGGGGGGAAATGTTGTCGTGAACACACAGGGCTGAGTCTTTCATAGCTGGCTGTTGTTGAGGGGCTATGTGAGGACTTAAAATAACAAACAACTGCACCTAGCACAGGGGCAGGTTAGAGGTAAGCCCTTCAAAGATGCACCTTTCCCGACAGATTGTGTTTTTAGACAATGGTGATTTTTATGCTGATGTCCCCTTGGGAGCCCATTTTTATGGGCAGAAAAGAGAGAGAGAGCCCTTTCAGAGAAGGACAGCTGAGGAAAGCAGAGTAGCCATTTTGATTAATGTGACCGGTTAAGTAAACAAAGAGATTGGTCATTACTGGGTAAAATCAGTCACTCCAGGAGCCTCAGAGAGACCAGTTTCTGGACTCATAGCAAATTAAATTTCCAGGTTGAGGGGTAAAGCTATGACTTTGGGGGCTCCACAGAGAATCACTTCTCATCTATGGCTGTGGGAGTGGTAATATATATTACATTTCTGGAAAGAAAATTGGCAATACCTATTACTAACTTTAAATTCTCCATACTGTCTGACATAAAGATCCCACCTCTACTATATGAATCCATTTCTAGAAACCTTGTAAATATTGAAGGGGAAGGGGAAATGCATCCAAAAATTCATCATATGATTGGGAAAGATTAGGAACTTAGCTACATACAGGAGCAGTTGGATACATTGCTGGAAGAGCCAATTCCGGGCAGAGTAGACAGAATTTAAAATTATTTTATTAAAGACCTTTTTATTCCAAAGATTTTTAGTAACATAGGGAAATTCTCTGAATGGAATTTAAAATACATAAATTGTACATATGATATATTTATAGCACTGTATATAACATAGGAATAAAAATAATAACAGTAACAATAATTAATAACCACACTCATTGAACATAGCCTTCCATTCATTAATCTCATTAGTTGCCACCAGATCTAGGATCTAGGAGCTCATACTCCCATTTGATGTGTGGGAACACAGAGGCTACACAGGGCAGTTCATCACTCCTGGACACATAGAGTTCAGAGCCACTTTCAGCTCTGCCTCCAACACCCACATTTTCAGTGAGCTGGTTCATTGACACAAATATCCTTACACTCAAAAATGTTAAAAGGAGTGGGCAGGAACAAATATCAGATCATTCATATGCAGTGGTTAACTGTATGGTAAAATTGGCAATATAATAAAGTTTCTATTATTATATTTTCTTTTATTTTTACCAATTTCTGCAAAAAAGCACATGTGACCTGAAAAAATCAGAAAAAAAAAATTTATCTCACAGGGAAACGTGCAGCTTAAACGAATACGCTTATTCAGGAATAGTAAACAAATGGCTCCATGTATCAGGGAAAAGACGGGCGAATGCAATCTTAGAGTCAAATTAAGCGTGATTGAGTAACGAGACCTCATTATTTTCTCTAAACTTCTTTTTTACGCTCCGTGTTAGTGTTGAGCACAGCTTTTAGAACCGGAAAAAAAAGGAGAACTGACCATGTACACAGGCTTGTTTTGGTTTTATTTCTCTGTGATTACAGCAAGGCAAACAATGCCTCTTTATATTTGAGAGGCAAAAGCCAAACTGGGCCGTGCCACAAAACAAAATGATTTCTTTTTTCTTACTAAGAAGCAGACATGGAGACAGTGTCCGCTTTCATAATGTATCTAAGATGATGTAATCTGGACGTCTGTGTTCTGGGCTCACGGCTGGGTGACACAACCATGTCTTGCTGCAGTCAGGGAAGGCTCAGAGCTAGGACTGTCCTGTCACAGAGGAGACAGGTGGACTCACAGTTACGTGGAAATTCTGCCCAGGCTGAATGAATGCGATTTCTTTAAAGGGTTCCCTATAGTTTGCTGTACCCGTGACACCAAGCAGCCACTTATTAGGAAGTTCTAAGAAGTAGAGAGTGAGAGGGGAAAGGACGTGACAAGACGTGGCCTCTGGCAGATTGCACTGCCTTGACTGTCTCCTGGAGAAGGCCACTTGGGCTCATTGGGATAAAGTTCCGGGGCAGCACGAGCTGATCAGCCCCTGTCGGCTGCGCTCAGGCCCTGCTGTGCTGGAGTAGGGTGAAAAGGACATGTCTGTGTTGTTCTTGCTGTCCCTGCTGTGCTCTGAGCAGGGTGAGAGGCTCGGCCAGTTCCTTTCTCTCTCCTTATTTGTGCTCTGGATTTTATTGGTTACACATGACTTTCAGAATAGAATTAAAAAAAAAAAAAAAAAAAAAAAAAAGAAGCACCACTTTCACAAGCCTTCGTATTTTATTTTAAAAATAAAACTTACTAGCGATGGGGAGGCAGGGACGAAAGTCCACCACACTGGACTGATGTTGCCAATTGTCTGCGCCAAGCGCATCCAGGAGTCTCTCGCTCACTTAAGCTCCTCCCTGTCTCAGACTTGGTAAGGAGAATCGAGAGAAGCTAAAACCTTTGAAGAGGTGTCATTTGGGAAGCTGGGGCCTAAATCTAGGTCACCTGGGGCCCCCGATCACATCAGAGCCCTCCGGGGGAGGCCCCAGCAGGCTGTGAGAGCGCCAAGGCCAGAGACGTCGGCATCTCCTGCAGCCAGGAGGTGGGTGCTCCTTTGGAACACCTTCCAAATGCCCTGATGTATTTTCATTGTTACAAAGGGGTCGCGACCCACAAGTTGAGAACCGCTGGCCTAGAAGGAAATCAGGACTGGTCCGAGGCCAGCACTTCAACTCTAAAATGGTGATTCAGCCTTCGTTGGCTGACGACTTGGGAGAAGCATTTCACCTTTTGGAGCCAGAGCCACGTCCTGGATCCCCTAGATAAGGTGGACATGGGCGTGAGACATTTTAAAGGGCTCTGGCACAGGGCAGCTACCCACAGAGGTTCCTCCCTGTCCCTTCCCCTCCGTGGAGTTCTCAGTTCCCGGCTCCAGTTAAATTCTACTCGAGATAATATTTTCTTGATAGTGTTTTGTCTGTCACCCCCAAATTCTCCCCTTTAGCTCAAGAGGTGCTAAAGTGAAATATACATGGTCCAGATCTCCCCGATCCTTGTTCCCGTCCCTATCAATAACACTAGACTTGAGGATTACCGGGCCATTGGTGCAGTGCCCTCACATCTCAGAGTCAGCGTGCAGGCAGGGTGGGGGAGGTAGGAAAGACACCTGACCTCTGAAGGAGAGATTCGGTTTTCAAGTCTTGGTGCCCCTGATAAGTGGGTTCTCCTCTGGGTTTCAGTTTCGGTACTGAAAACAAGAAGCAGGGCAGGAAAACACCTGGTCCACCAACCTATGGGGGTGGGGCCAAAGAGAGAATAAAAGCAGGCCTGGATGCCTGGATGCCCTTTGCAAACCGCAGCTCCTTCCCTCTCCTCCCTGCACGCTTACGAGGGACTTTTATAACAGTCTAGTTGCTGGTGTCTTTTAGTAATTTAAGGGAACAAAAAAAAGGGAGGGGAGGGGTGAGGGGAGGATGGGTAGAGGGAGGGCAATTAGTGGGAACACACCTACGGTGCATCTTAGCAGGGTAGAAACTGGAGAAACTTATTAAAGGTAGAGTATTAGTGTCTTTATATAGTGATCAAGGAAATGCCATGAAGGATATCTGTAACAGTACGATCAAAATATTTCTGAATGTACAGTGCATCTTAGCAGGGTACTGGGGAAACTTGTTAAATGTAGAGTATCAATGTCTTTATATAGTGATCAAGAAAATGCCATGAAGGCTATCTATAACAGTACAATGAAAACATTTCTGAATGTATATGAATTGTGCCCTATGATTGCACCAATGTACAGAATTATGATTCAATAAAATTATAAAA